>VZTE01001604.1:1911396-1941740 GCA_013397775.1 Eulacestoma nigropectus | reverse complement strand
GGGGGGGGGGATCAAACTGTGGGTGCCTTCTAATCCCAATTTTATGCAGTTTCTACCTCTGCAGGATGGACCCTCTGAAAGCAATGCATTACCAACACCACTCCTGGAACAAGAGGTAGGCTACTTTTCATCTAATTTTAGCCATCTGAGAGCCAGGTACCTCATCTGAGATTGTCATCTCAGGCACTCCCTTTAATCATCACGAAGAGACAGGTGGCCCAGGCAGCAATTAATCCTTCCACTTACAACATAATCTTAAAATGTGATAAATTGCCTCCTGTGGTATTTATCTTTTATTGATTACAGAGGTTGCCTAGAAGATCAGTTTAGACTAGAAAGCTAATTTTAGACAGTAAGTGGAATCTCTTCATATGTCTAGTAATGTATCATTTATAAGGGTTAAATTACAAAAAGAGAAAACAAAAAATTCAGACCAGAAGAGAGTAACACAGTAATGGAACGAGTGCTAAGAAGGAAGATGTTGGTAGCTAAGAAGGAACAGAAAAAGGAGTCATGAAGGGAAAGAAAGGAAAAACAAAAAAATTACTAGGAACAGAAGCATATTAAAAAAAACCACATTAACCCAATCAGACAACACCTTTTTTTTTTCTTTTTCCCTGCCTGTCTTACATATATGAGTATCATTACTGGACAAAGAAATTCATGCAGACACTAAGGAAGACACCTTAGTTCCAGAGCATGCTTTCATTGCTCTCAGACCCTTCCTGGTGAACAATTTGAATGCATGGACTATACTACAAGCAAGTAAGGCTGTCTAAGTACAATAACAGCTGCCTTGCCTTTTAAAAATTTGTACCAGAAGAGATTCATCTCCTCAAATTAAAAAAAAACAATGATGAGTTGGAAGATCTAGAAACATTGATTGAATATATAATTGTATAATATAATTGAAAAAAATAACAAAAACTAACAGGATCATGGAGATTGGGATGAAAAATGTTACATTAATGTGAATGATATTGGCCAAGTATAAGCCATATCAGCCCTCAAACCTCTGTGAATCAAGATCAGTGCCTGAAAAAGGTCAGCAACTACAAAAGCTAAAAGTGCTATTTAGTAAGAAAAGCTATCATTCTGTCTTGTGAACTTCAGTTCTTTTATTCATGGCAAGAAAAAATAACTATGGTCAACTGGGCCACTTTAATCAAATTAGAGATGTTTCATTTCTGGCAGTTGATTAGATTGTGTTGAAGACAGGTTTATATCTTCAAGTAGGTACATATTTCTTATAATCTTGGCAACTGATTAGATTTTACTGATTTTTTAAATTGTACTTGCATAATTGATTTAATGTAACCAAAATTTTCTACCATGATTTCATCCAGTTTTACTATTTGCATCATCCTTAACTACATTATCTTCATTACCTACAAAAGCTAACATTGCTGAATACTGTACAGTTAGAGATTATTTTGATTATTTAATATGAATATTTGTGATAAACAGCTTACCATTAGAATTGCTACAGCTAGCAAGGCAATGATATTGTGCACTCTAGTCTGATCAATCTATTCATATGCAATACCTTTGGCTGACCACTGTCTACAAAGTTTGTTGCATGCACAGTACATCAGCAGGGAAAACAGATCTAAATGACTAACTCTGATATCCTTTCCCCTTTACCAGACATTCAGGCTCTACAGCCTAGAATCAGCATTGCAGCAAAACATACATGTCCTGAATGAGATGACAGCAATGGAAAAAATGTAGTATGGGCATGGCAGCTCACAGGAAAGAAGATGTAGCTTGTGCGTAAGAACAGCAGCTATCATGGAACATAAAACAGAATTTAAGAACACGGAACATACAACAGAATTCCATTTTTATTCTGGAAAGCTCTCAAATGCAAGTTCCATCCTTTGAAAGGGAAGCCTGTGGCTGACACAGAGGATCTAATTTGCCAAGTGTAATCTGGGAACAGGGAAGGGGACGTAGGCAGTCCTCTGAGGGTGGCTCACTGGTCTCTGGACTGCAGCCAGGTCCTGACTACCCTAGTATATGTGATGCAGAAATACACAGACACATAATGGGGAAGATATCACCAAAAGGAACCTTATAGGTATTTCCTTTTTTCAGTTTCCTGTTAGGTTCTGCTGCAGCAGAGTCCTAAATAAGGAAAGATCCTTGCATCGCTTAGTTTTTCACAGTTAAATCTTTTACAGTGACAGTTTCCCATTTTATGTAGATAACATTGTGGTTATAAGAAAGCAACCACAGTATACAGATGCTGAAGACAAAAGTCATCAATGCATATTTGTGGTATGTGTTATTTGTGTTATTTGTTAAGGTATACACTGGAAGATGACCTATATACTATGTAAATATCCTAATTTCTGTAAAAGAAAATATTAGGTCATTTATATTATCTTTTTCAGAAGTGTTTAATAAAAATGCACTTCTTTATACTTAATTTTAGTGCTCTTTAAGTACTCCAGGAAGGCCATGCAGTGAGAAATCTATACATAAGTATATGAAGAGGAAAGTAGTAATAGCGATAATACTATCACATAGGAAAAAAAGAATCTTGAACTACAACGTCAATCAAATGTGTTTGCTGGGAGGCAAAATAAAGATCAGCAGCTCTAAACAGATGACAGCAGCTCTAAAAGATGACACAGAGTGATTTGACCTGTTCATGCAGAGATAAATGACTTTGAAGAATACAATACAGCATACAGTTAAAATACATACGATGTCCGGTAGGGAACTTTCCAGCAATCGTCTAAGAGATTGACCTATTCTGGGCAACTCAGATCTGTGCATATATTCTGTTAATATATACTTAGGCAAGGTTCACTGCCCTCTCAACCAAACACAAAGCAGGCCTAACAAATAAGAGAAACTAGAAACACTACATTAATAAACCCTTCATTTAATCACAAAAAGAATTAGAAAAAAAATCATCTCCTCCAGCCATTGACTATAACAAGTCTTAAAATTCCAGTCTCCTTTTTATAATATGTTTTCCTTTCTGGATTTGAAAGTTTATTAAGTGTTCTGTCAGGATTCCTACCAGGCCACATACCCAAACTAGGAAGCAAAGCTTTGTTAAAAACTATACAAATCAAATTACTTAGCATTCAGCCAACATTGCTAACAAACTTAAGATTTCCAGGAATTCCCCATGCCACCGAAATCCTCAGCTGCTCTACAGAAGCCAGGCTGAGAAAAGAAAAAGGAATCTACAATAGAGAAAAAAAAAAAAAAAAAAAAAAAAAACAAATATAAAGGCAAATTCCCTATATGCCAACCTCACGACTTCATCTCATTCCACCTCATACAGTCTTCCGTGCAAGAAAAGAGGAGTTTACAGAGAGTATTCAGAGAAAAAAAGTTACATCAGTCCTACAAAACTGATCAACAACACCAATTTCAGCTTCAAACTTCGGCCCATGGAGACACATCCAGTTTCTCAACCAACCCAACACAACACCCTGAAAGGCAGGGGAGCTTCTTTTGAGGTCCAGCCTCACTGCCATGTCTGAAAGCATGACGCTCATCTTAATGCATGCCTTAAGAGACTTCTTTCTGATTACCATAACAGGAAAAGTTAGAACAGCCTAGAAACTGGCTTTTGGGTTTGCTCAGCCATTGTTTGCTTTCTATCAGCCCTTCCACAATGTACATCTCACATGCAATTTCTTCAATTCACAGTTACTCCATAAAGGGGGCACAGGGTAAAGTTGTAGCAAGTTTCATTCCACAAAAACTACAATTTTCCAAAACAGGACTGATTAATGATTTTTGCCTGAACAATAGGAATAAATAACACAGAATATTTTATACCCTAATTGCTATGGAGGCTGCAGCAATTATGTCTTTCCAGAACTTTTGTGTACAGAATGTACTTGGTATTTTCTTCAGCGGGGTCCTACACTTTTGCCATGGTTAGCTAGACCCTGTGATTTTCAGTGTGGGTGACATCATGGATTTTCCAAAGGAGAATTACATGTCAGATAACACATGCTTACATGCATGCCTGAAACTTTTCTCTGTTCTTCAAAAAAAACCATGCTAACAATCATTAATTTCTTGCCTGGAAATGCAGTCATTATGTACAGATATACAAGACATGTGTAGGTGTTCCTGCAATTGATTTTACACTTTGTAGAGAACAATGTCTCTAATGTCAGAAATACTCCAAATTTGCATATTTTGAAGTTTAGTATGAAGAGTTTGATGGGCAAGAAATCCAATCAAAATATCTGCTGATCACCATTCTGGTTTCTTTACTTTCAAATAAAGAAGTAATATAATTACTTATAATTGCTGCTGGATTAAAGGCATGAATGAAAAAAAAAATGAAGTCCCACAACAAAACACAACAGCTTTTTCCTACATAAATTGCATATTTTACATAACAACATCCCTTGTTTTGCACTGTATTTAGTATAAAGTCTTTTTAGTAATACACTTTTTTCTCACTTTAGTAAAGGATGTTTACTGATGTAAAGTAACACAATTCTGAAATATAAACTATAAACGTTGACACACTGAAATCTGTGACAGTTTCCTTATCAAGCTGAAAATCTCTCCCTTTAAAGAAGTGACCAGCACAACTCAAAAGTACACTTGTTTTACTGACTACTTTATTCCCAGGTGTACTAGTCTGGGACATGTAAAAACATCCATTTAAATTTTAATACAAAGATATGGACTGTATTCCTCAGAGAAACAATTATTCAAATTCACTTCCTTGAATTATTTATATGGACTACATCAGTAAACACTAAGAAGACATGTAACACAAACCCTATTGTGGCATGCTAAGCAGAATACTTGAACGTTTGTGAAAACATTTCACCAATACTACCGTCTGTGAGAGGGAAAAATATTAGCAACAAAAACTGAGCACTGATAAAAACCCATCAGAGTGCAAGACAGCAACATCGCTGAGTATAGTTAGGATTGATTTAAGAGCAGTTTAATAATTAAAGCAAAGTTGTTAAGAATAATAATGTTAATGAAAAGGGAGATACCAAAAGGAGTAGAATAAAACCCAAGATAAACAAGTGATGCACAATACAATTGCTCACCTGAGAACAAATCAACTTCTCCTGAGCAGCGATCAGCCAATTCCTGCCAGTTTATACCCTGAGCATGACATTCCATGATATGGAATATCCCTTTGGCCAGCTGCCCTGGCTATGCTCCCTCCCTGCTCCTTGGGCAGCTCCTCACTGGCAGAGCATGGGAAACTGAAAAGTCCTTGACTTAGGGTAAGCACTACTTAGCAACAACTAAACACTGTGTTATCAGCATAATTCTCATAGTAAATCCAAAACACAGCTCTGTACCAGCTACTAAGTTTAAAACTAACCCTATCCTAGCCAAAACCAGGACACCCTTCATGTACCTTAACTTCATCATATGAATTCTTTAAAAGCAACTTCTGATTGATCTTAAATTTTACAATTCCTAGGCTTGCTATTTCCAGGTTGTTACATTAATTATCTACCAAGTCAGAAGAACTATATTCAAATTTCTCAGTGTTTTCTTCACTAAAAGAAATATTAAAATAAATGAAACCTGAGGAGAATGTGGGATGAGGAAATACCACAACATATCTTTGCTGATTCATCAGAAGTATATAAAGGCTTTTTTCTTTCTTTAAATAATACAGCTGAACAAACTAAAAATAAAAAAACACACCACTGGAATTTAATTTATGCTTATGAAAGAAATAGTACATAATTCAAAAATCTCCTCCAAGTGAGAGTCATGGAACTGTTCTCAATGTTAAAAACATCTCAGTAACAATTTTACGAAAACAGATTTAAAAAGTGAAAATTGGAAAAGAAAAGTTGAAGAGTTACTCATCCTTCTTACTATTTTACATCAATGACTAAACAAGCAAATTTTTCTATTGGGCCACAAAATTTGAAACCATTTTTTAATGACTAAATGATCACATTGAATAATATTTTGATTGTATAAGTGACTAATTATATTGAAACTTGGAGGCATAAAAAAAAAGAGAGAAAAAAATTTGACCCCAACAAAAAGCAGAATAAACTGTTCAGATAAAAAGATTTCTAGACAGCTAGTAGTATTTTGAAATTGGTGAATTTTAAAAATATATACTATTTGAATATTAAAAGCATTAAAAGAGGGCTGAATCACTAAAGCTTATGACTGATATTCTTTAATAAAGGGAGAAAAGCAATCTGGGACAGAAAGCACAGGATTTTATACGTATATCTATGTAATCTATAAAAAGTTCTCTGTAACACAGCACATTAGGCTGTCCACTAGATTAATCACTCTGATGAGAGGATTAATCAGTCTCTCAAACAATTCTTTCCATATCACTCACCACTACTTCTACATATCCACTCAAACTCCTCCAAAATCTAGAGCATCATAGATTAAACATCCTGAGGACAAACTCTGTGTTCCAAAGTATACATCTGCCACCTTACCCAGGAAAGCCAGCTCCAGAAGCGCATCCCTCAACACGAGCTCTACATAGACCTCCCCACAACCAGCAACGCAAGTATTTCAGCCCATATCAACAGAGGTTAAGCTCTTTGACTATTATCTGCCACGTGTTCTTCCTCTTTTCTTTCATTTCCCTCTCATGGGGCAACCTCTAAATTCTGCCTAACAATTAACTTTTGTTGGCAATAAACTACAGGGATTTTTTTGTTTAATTGTTGGATTTAATTAATCTCTCCATATTTAGGTGCTCTAGGGGTGATTACATTACAGGAAAGCAAAGCTGAAAAGTGTGATTTACAACTGGGGAAGAATTCTGATGATCCATAATTTCCTGGGGCAGAAATTCCTACTTCATGCTCGGAAATAAGCCTTTGAAGAGATGTTCTTTAGTCTTGTGACAAAAATGTTCCACAGCACTAGAGGAAAAGATTTGTTAACTGCTGTCCTCATTCAAACGCTTTGCGCAATTTTAAAATAAACTGAGAACAGGGCACTGGAATTCCTTATAAATAACTTGTGAAAATATGAACCTAATTTAATCAATAGAAAATCTGTACAGAGAATAAAGATCGGGTTAGCAGGCAGGTTAAAGGATTTCGTAAGAGAAGTTCATGCTAGATTGTTTTCTATTATTTGGAATTTTTATTTTTTTCCCCTTTAGGGACAGAGCTGTAGGGAGAAGTTGATTAAATTAATGCAGTCTTGGGATATGAATAGCTGGCACTATGTCACTGTCCACTGGGATAGTGTGGAGCCTTCTAGACAACTACAAATGGTTCTGTATTTCTTCATTGGCTTTACTATAAAAGAGTTCAGTGATAGTGAGATATCAAATAGGTTATCAAGGTAAGGTGGCCCCTCGCCTACAAGAATGCATATCTGCACCTGAAGTAAACTATGTGGTGGCAGCATCTCAAAGCACAATTCCCTATTCACCCAGAAAATTCCTGACCCATTCAAATTCAGCTCCAAGAAGACAATAACTTCTAGGTTTGTGAAGGATCCGTGAGCATTGCCATTTGCATGTTCCTAGAATTTCCTCTGATGGCATGTCCATACTGACACTAGAGATGTGGATGCACAAGCGGAGCACGAGTGAGGCAGTTTTACTGAAACAAAGCCAGAAGGGAAGATCCAAGTTAGCTCAGCACCACAAGCATAAAGCAAGCTCTGCACCTCTGCCTGACCTCCTGCACACATGTCCAAGGGATGCTGAAGTCCAGGCTGCCACAGGTCACAGTTCTCAATACCAGAAACCATTACTTAAAGGCAGCTTGGCCTCACATCCTTCTACAGCATAAACACACCTTGAGTCTTATCTCCTTTAAACTCCTTAGCGATATTCCTGCAGTTCATATACTGCCATGGAGTAAACTGAGAGAGAGAACTGGCATTCGCAGAACTACACTCTAGAGGTCTGTTCAGGGATGGAAGTGCATTTTCTGACTGAGAGTCCTTCATTTGTTTGTCTGTCTGTCCATCCCACCCAGACAGACTTACAAATTTAAAGACTTTCATACATTGCCCCATCTTTCCGATGGGAAAACCCTCCATCTTCATGGCTAACTGCTGATTTTTTTTCAGAGGGGTATGAGAAGACAACAGCGAAATTTATCTCCTCCACCTACTAACGTCAGTATATCACTTACTTCAGAATGTTTTGTAACTAAGAAGTGCCAATATTCCCATGGAATTTTTAACAACTAAAAACTGGTATTTGATTGCACTTTTAAAGACAAAGTTACATAATTACAGTTTAATACAACTTAAGTTTGTGTTCATTTTCCATGGTGTTCAATTTTCAATATGAAATTTTACTTTTGTTAATTTGAGTTTCCCAGTGTTTTCCCCATTTTAAAGGGAAGAAGAAAAAAAAGTCGATCCTGTCTCCTTTTTCCCTTGGGAATCCTTTGTCTGAGCTAGCTTATGTTATGCTTGCATTTTAAATATATTTTTTCTCTTGAGAGATGCTCTGCATTTCTGTTATCTTTTTCTAGCATGTTTTTCTCTGGAATTCTACCTAATTATTTTCTCTCTTTAAATGTTGCAATTAATTCTCCTTAGATATAGCTTACGTTTTTACACAGTAGGCCTTGACACTGAAATTATTGCTACTGTATGTATGATCCTCTATAGATAGGAGAAGAGTGAGACTGGCAGAAAGAAGTATTTTCTAATACATGAAGATTTCAGGAACAAGCCTTTGCTCAAGACTGAGAACAGGTGCTGGAAGCTTCAAGCTAAGTGAAGGTTAAGATCAATCTTAACTTATGCTACATTATTATATAGTTTGAGAGAAAAGGGTAGCTGGTATCCTATTGCATGTCTGGAATGCACACACATATCTCTTCAGAATTTGGTTTTGGTTTTGCTTGCTTTGTCTATGGACTGGTAAATATATGCTGGGGGGACACTGGTGGGACTTTGCCCCTCCTGACCTAGTGAGGGCAACAGCATAGCCTGTCTTCACCAGCCTGTGGAGACAAATGTCCAAATTCGCCACATTCCACTTCCTTTTGCCTGTGCTACTGATAAACTTGGGAACAACCTGCTTAGATACAGTAATAAACCATGCCCAAATATACCTGAAAAGAGACACAGGATAAACACATGGGAAGTATTATTTTACTCCAGTGAGCAACTTGCCTTAAAAGTGCAGTTGTTGGATAAAAAAACCTGAACCTGCGTAGTAAGACTTTAGCTTGAAATTTGAAACAATTTCCCCTGACTTTGCTGAATGTTGATGCTGTGTTTCCTCATCCTCTGCAATTCCTCTGGGGATCCACAGGATTTTGCCCAAGGGAGTTTTAATCCTATCCACATATTGTAGCCAACAGCCAAACAATTACTAAATCATTTTCATACTGGAACACTTTTACAATGTAGGTCAGCCTTTTTCTGCTATTACTATATTTTTCATAAACTAAAAATCATCTATATGTTTACTTCTGAATCATAAACATCATTACTCAAACCACTAATCATTTTTTGTGCAATTCATTTTTATCAGTTTTAAAAAGCAAAACATAAACAACATTTTATACATTTCCTTTCATTTTCTTTCAAAGTAAATAAACAAATACATCTAGTGAGGAATGAAAAAATTTAGTCTATTTTGAATATATTTTTAAGCCTTACATCAAAAAGGCTTATATATTAGAATATGATAACTAATGAAAAGCCAGAAATCAAAGAGGGTAATAAAGTGAGGAAAGTAGAATAAATACACAAACACAAAAAGAAACTCAATAATTCTTTGTCGTTTCTGTGCTTAAATTGTTGAAGAATTCCTTGTCAATGACAAAAAAAAAAAGTCTAATAAAACGGATGGCAACTGGGTAACACTACATTTGTGCTTCTATATGAGGAATAATTACATGATTCAGTCTTCTGGACTCCACTCCCACACAGAACAGAAGTATCACGTAAGAGCACTACACTCCTGGCTCCTGGTAATACTAATTAGAGACGTACCTCCATGAATTTATATTCTTAACTTGAATAGCAGCAGCACTAATTGCAAACAATTGCAAACCTGTATCTATTACACAATTTCACATCTATACAAGCCTTTCTGCCTTCAACCTGCAATCCTTTCTGTTGGTTTTGTTGGTTTCTCAGCCAAAGCACTGGGATAAACACACTGCACTTGATGCATTGCAAGTCAGATCATCAAGTTCTTCTTAGTTGTTTCCTTTGCTTCAAACTTTATGATTCTAAAACTTAACTTTCAGAACATACCTGTATAACTACTTTAAGCCAACTGAAGGTCTACTCAGTGAAACAAAGGTGTTTCGCACAAAAATGTTTAAAATTTGTTTCACACTGGTAACTAAAAGTTTAAAAATTGGCTCTGCAGAACTTCCATGTAATCCTAAAAATGGCAAAATTACCTACAATATGTATGCTCAGCTTTCTACTACTAAAGAGAAACTATGAAAAAAAACCTTGTAAGTTACAAATAGGCACAAGCTTGTTAAGTCACATTTCATCTTTCATTGTTTTTTAAACCTCTTTACCCTGTATTTGCTTTATAAAGCTCAATTTGTACTTAGCAACTACTGTAATAGTTCTTCCATCTACTTGTACAGTCATCACTAAAGGTCTAGATGCTTTATGAGAAGGCTGCATATGAAACATTTATATTACAGAACTTGAATTCCATTGAAATCTTGCAAGATAGAATATGAAAACAATTTTTTTAAAAAGCAGATTTTTTTAGGGGTTAAGAATTATTCTCTTTTCTACCTTTCTGATTCGATCCATAAAAGTTTTCAAAGAAAGATTTTCCAAAGCCCCTTGTGTGCTCTACTCTTACCACCAGGCAGAGGATGTACTTCTGTAACACTCTTCCCAGGAGCCACTCATGTAAAACTCACTTTCATCACTTTGAGAATGCGTGAATTTTAAAAACCGTTATGTTAATAGAAATCACAGAATCATAGAATGGCTTGGTTTGGAAGGGGTCTTGAAGATCATCTAGTTTCAACACCCCTGCCAAGGGCAGGGACATCTTTCACTAGGCCAGGTTCCATAGAGCCCCATCCAACCTGCCCTTGAACACTTCCAGGGATGGGGCATCTACAGTTTTTCTGGGCAGTACCCAGCGCCTCACCAGTTCCAGTGCCTCGCCACCCTCACAGTAAAGAGTATCTGTTTAACTTTACTAAGTGATTTGTTATTTATGAGTCATTCCTTTCACATGCCTTGTATTAAAATATGCACAAATGAATCCTTCTACATATGAAATAAGCCTAAAAGAGTTTGATCTACTTTTACCCTCTTTGTATCACAAGGATATCACAGCTATGTAATCTGTAAGTCACTTGGTTTACTAATGTCATCCCATTTTGGTATAGCTCATGTCATTAAAAAAAAGAGAGAAAAAATATTCTATTTGAATACGTTACTTAAAACAATTCCATAAGAAGTTCTTTTTCCAAAGGTTGTAGTTTAAATTATAAAGTTAGACTTCCTCACAAAATAGAAGTTTTATCTTCTGAGAACCTTCACCAAAGATCAGCTAAAGCCTCATAAACCCTCCAACTTCAAAAATATAAAACTAACTTAAAATAAACTTGCTTATATGTTCCAATGGATATTCATAGAACTGATTTTGCTGTACCCCAGTAACTTTCATAATTAATAAAAGGTTTTGCTTATACTTGCAGTTAACCAAGATAGCCCCTCTGTTTCCTCATTCGAGGCATGCCACATAACATGGGGTGTTTTACCCAAGAAAAAATGACTATTAGCCACAAGAAAAAAAATCAAACAAACAAAAATCACCACAGAGAAAGATGATGCACTCTCAGGTGATGCGCATCCATACTAATCTGTGATTCAGGATTTGAGGTACTGTTGTTTACACTTAGCTGCTTAGACTGCACAGGCAGAAATCCCAGAGTTAAAATGAACTGGGCAATTGGAATTATGCAGCATGGGGAATCTATTGTTTTTCTGACCCAAGTAACAGTGTCTGCACTCTGACATTCAGTGTCTAAATCCACTTCATTTTTCTGCTCATTCTTTACAACCTGGCTAGACCAATGGAACAGATGAAAAATGTCAAGTAATAACAACAACATAATTCGTAGTTATGTGCTTGCATTATAAAAGCAGGAACTGAAATAAGGTTTACACACTGGAGGAGAAGAACGCCATCCAGGGGGACTTTGGAAGGGCTTATGAGGTGGGTCCATGCAAACCTCATCAACTTCAACAAAACCAAGTGCAAGGTCCCAAACCGAGGTCAGGGCAGTTCCAAGCACAAATACAGGCTGGGCAGGGAATGGACTGAGAGTAGCCCTGGGGAGAAAGACTTGGGATTTTCATGGACAAGAAGCATGACATGACCCAACAATGTGCGCCTGCAGCCCAGAAAGCCAACTGTATCCTGGGCTACATCCAAAGCAGCGTGGCCAGCAGGGCAAGGGAGGGAATTCTGACCCCCTGCTCTGCTCCGGTGAGACCCCACCTGGAGGGCTGCATCCTGTTCTGAAGCTCTAAACGTGGACATGGACCTACTGGAGTGAGTCCAAGGAGGGACACAAAGATGATTAGAGGGCTGGAGTCCCTCTCCTATGAAGACAGAGAAAGTTGGGGTTGTTTGTTGGAGAAGGCTCCAGGGAGACCATGCAGCAGCCTCTCAGTTAACTAAAGAGGTCCTACAAGAAAGATGACTTTCTACAAGCACAGGTAGTGACAGGACAAGGGGAACTTGAAATTGAAAGAAGGTGGGTTTAGATTAGATATTAGGAAGAAATTCCTTACAATGTGAGTGGTGAAGCACTGGAACAGGTCACCCAGAAAACTGATGGCTAACACAGCCCCCGAAACATTCAAGGTCAGGTTCGATGGAGCTTTGAGCAACTTGGTCTAGTGGAAGGTGTCCTTAAGGGTGGTTGGGGGGTGGGGGTTGGGGGTTTGAAACACATGGCCTCTAAAGCCCTTTCCAATCCAAACCATTGTATGATTCTGTGGCTTTTTCATAGACAGGACAATGGTACAGACCAGCTTTCTTCTAAGTACAGGACTAGAAAATTTAAAAAGAGAAATATCCCAATTTACAGAGAGGAAGTGAAGAACTAAAATTCCTAAAAATTAATAGAGACCTAGTGGCAAATTTTAACAAGTGACTAGATCTCAGCTAGCATTAATTATTGCATTTCAAAGTCACTAGACACACTGAAACGTTTGTTCTTAAATAATTTGCTCGCTATAACACAGGAAGCATGTGTGGAAAAGTCAGGAACCGAACTGAGATTTGTAACTGAATATATTTAAACACATAAACAGTAATAATTCATGCAAGTCAATAAAACAGTTGTACTTCTCAACAGCTTTATTTTTGTCTACCATATCAAGCTGGAATTGGTAAATTTAAGTCTAAATGCCTAAAAAATTTATTTAATAACTTAAAATCAAGCTGTAGATTATAAATATTATCACTGATATCTAATTAACCAAGCCACAGAATTTTAATTAAAATTCCCTGTCTCTCATGTACAGCTAGTTTTAGTTAATACACCGTTAATTAAAACATGAAGTAGTTCAAAGGAAGTAGATACCTCTAAAGAAACCTTGTCACTTACAGATGTAACAACATATACACAATAATAACATAATTCCAGAAATCTGGGGCTCTTTTTAGATTACTTGAGGTTTACATTGTGGCTCACTTGAGGGTCCTGGTTTTCCAGTCACTCATGCTGGGGACCTGGTTAGAAAATATCGTGGCTCCACCCAGTTCCAGCAGCTCCACCCCTTTTCCTCAGAGTTGGGCCAGCACAAGCCAAGCTCTATCCAAAATGGTGCTGCATGGAGGTGCCCAGAGCTGAGCCTACACTCCAAGGAACAGAAACACTCCTAATCTATCCACTTGTTTGTCCCAGTAAAGACACCCTAAAGAAAAGGAAGATGGAGACTGAACAATGTGCCAAAACCGAATATAGATCACCCTGTCTTGAATCTCGACTGCTATGTTGTCTTTCCCAGTGAAGGAACAATAGGTATGTACCTGAAGAAGAGTAAAGAGAAATTATGAAAAAGCTGATGCTGCTTGGAATACAAAACTGCAAAATTCCAAATCCTCTGCTTTCGGAAACAAAAGAGTACTCAGCGCATTTAGCCTTTTTCAGATTATGGCCTTCTCAGATACACAAAACAAAAGATTACTCAAGAGATTATTATAGATGTCTAATATTTGCTAGCAGTTTCCACTCCTCAAGGTTCCCAGGCACAAACTGCATCACTAGATTTAGCTTACATTTCTTAAATTGGCACAACTAAAATAAGCAAGTTTCTTCTAAGATGCCAAAAGAACTATTAAAAACATAGATTTAGTATACCTAAGAAATTCACTGTAGAATATACTGTTGTAAATATTTGTACACCATATGTTTGTGTTTCCTATTTTCATTTTTTTTTCAAAATAAGTTTACCTAACTTAACTGTTATCCTGTCCTTGGTAGTATTTTAGTAAACTACCTATGAAACAGGTGAAATTATGAACATACATATTTCTATATAGATACCTCAGAATATTCTGATGTAAATAAGTAACATTTCATGGTTTTTTGCATATTTCATCCCTATTTTAATTATTCACAAAATGTATCTAGCCTTTTTAATAACAAATATCACAAATAAAAGCAGATCTCCTACAACAGTGTTGCTTAATTAATTACTAAGTCCAAGTTAGCACAGATAATAGACAAGATAAGTACTTCCACTGATTATTTGTGAACCAAAAAGATTACTCTATGGTTTTTCTATTTTGGTATCTATAAAGTATTCCTTTGCTTTATGGCCTTAAAATCTATACATATGAAGTAAAATGTTTCAGTAAACACTATTAACAAAAAATGTATATTCTTTTTCTGCCAAAAATTCAAGAGGAGAAAGATCCAACATGTCTTCTTCATAGTCATGATTTCAGATAACACTGTATTTATTAATGTTTAGAATTTTGGTTTTACTAAGTATTCCTGAATAGTCAGAGCAGTTACCATACTAGCATTTTCAAAATACTCCAAAAGTCCCAAAATACTTTACTGAAAATAGCAGATTTGCTTGCTTGGCAGAGTTGGCAGGGTTATGCATACTTTTCAGATCTATCAAATGTTGCAAAAACACGTCTTCTCTTTTATGGGACATCACAATTGCTCCATTTGTGGTAAATTTGCCCTGAGACACAGAATTTTCCAAAGAAAATTGCATTACAATGGCCCACATCATGCCATCTGTTTTAAAAACTCTCCAGTGATTTCTATGGAGAATAGCCTTAAAAAATAAATGGAACAACATGTCCCAAAGTACTTTTTTTACCTAGCTTAAATACTTTTCATGAAAAAATATTCGGAAAAATTTAGAAAGCTATAGCGTTACCACTAAGTTATGCCTTTAATATTCATCTATTCCCAAATGGGTGAGAAGCATTCATGGACTGACAGTAACACGTGGGAAAGAGCTCCACAGCTGCAGAGCAGGTAATGATCCCCATGATGTAGGGGTTGCGTGGAGAGTCCCAGGAGACGGGTCCTGCTGGCTCCCTTCCCTTCCACTCACCCCCCCATCAGTAACACCCTGTGCTGCTGTGGGAGCAGCAGAACAGCCAACAGCATCATCCATGTCAGAAAAAGTAAGCAGCCATGGAGCCACAGTCCTAGAGAAGTCAGAGGGCCATGAGCAAAAAGTTTGGGATCTGACAGTCTAATATTACCCTCACATTTGACCAGTGCCATCTTAGTCCTTAAAGAAATTACACTGCAAACAGTACAGATGACACAGCCACACAAGGGCCCATGGACTAGGGGAGGGAGCGGACTCTTCTTTTAGTCTGTGTCAACACTGTGAACAAATTTTATCACGCCAAATACCTTAGATGCACTTCAGCTGCTCTACAGAACATCAAGACAGAAAAAAATATTGTTGTCTTGTTATCATCTACTCTCTTTCAAGACTATTTCTCCGACACAAAGTGCAACTATAAATTTTAATGCTGCGAAAACACCAAGACCTTCCTTCTTTAGTTACTCTTGAAAATGAGATCTCTGTAAAACACCAAAGTATACATAAAGTTCAGATTTCTGATTATATAAACAAATAGTTTATATAAAGAAGCATACTATCCTTATTTACACTGCACCAGAGCTGTTACTTTATAACAGATACACAGAGGAACGTGCCCAGAAATTCCCTGGTGAAGTCATCTGAAACCCCTTTCAAAAGAACAATAACCTTCTGCATCAGTAGAGCTCCATATTATCTCATGTCTGACTTACAAATCGAACAAAAGTTCCTATGAACTCCATTAAATGGCTGTTATCTAATAATTACAATCTTTTCATAGCACAACCAATCCTCTTAGATTATTAGTATTTGTTAGTCAAATTTTATAGATATAAATAGGAATTCTGAAATACCTAAGATGTATATTGAATCCAACTCCCACCCTCAGCACAGCACACATAGGATGTCCCTGGCTTTGCAATACCACTTCACGTGGGTGATCTGGGTTTGGGACTGGTCTGGTTTGGGTTTGTTTGAATACGAATGATGTAATGCAGCATTTCTTTTTCATATTTAGAATTACTTTAGTCATGGAGAAGATACAACTGTCAAAATAGGTCCAAACTGGAATATTGACAATAAAAAAAAATGACATGCAAAACATCATAAAAATTTCTAACAACTTGATATGAAATCACAGTAATTGCCACATCAGCATGAAGACACATCTTTCTTTCCCTTGCCACAAAACCTTTTATGCCCTTGACACCTTCCAAACATGAGAGCCTCCAATTTATCCCTGATCCCAGCGTGCTTCTTTCTTCTGAGCACCACTTCACATCTCTCTCACTGGATGTTGCTCACACACCACAAGAGTTTGTTTGTTCCTCTTGGGCTCTAGGATTCACTAGGGGCTTAGTTTATGCCCTCAAAGATTCCATGCCCTACCCGTTCCAAAGCCACAGCACACTGCCTCGTGCACAGACTGTGAGCTGCCCTGGCTCCTCTCACCCTTCAGGAGGAATGTGACCACCTTGAATTTTCCACCTCCCAGTCTCGCATTCTTGTGATTCAAGAGGACCCATCAAGCACAAGAGGACCCATCAGCAGATGCAGTTTTCCTTCTCTGCCTGAGCAAGATGTGATTACTAGGTTTCCACTCAGGTCAACAGGTTTCTAAGAAATCCAATGGCATTTCCAGAGTATCTCTCAAACACACAACCATTTACTACTGTGTTTTAACCTACCAAGAAAATGGTTCTAAACATCTCTCTCACACATACACACAGAAAAAGGGAAAAAAATATGACAGATTTTATTTGCTTGTGTTTGGTTGTTCCTACCAACTTTTCCTTCCTCTTTGCTCTGGCAGTCAATCTGTTATCTTCTCTCACAACCATCCTTAGCAGTAGCACTTTGGGTGTCTAAAGAAGCAATCCTCAGAGTGCAATTTATACAAATAATACAGTCCATTCCTTCATTTGAAAAGCAAAGACTCATCCAACTCTAAGCATCTTTGCCCAGGAGCTGCTCACTTTTACACACTGCTAGATTTTAGCCACAGCACTCAGTAAATAGGAAAGCAGAATGACTTCACATATCACTAACTGCTGTAACCATCCCAAGTAGAAAAGTAAATATTTTGATATGGAAATACAGCCAATCCACACTGAAAGAAAATGCAAATCAAGTGTGACTGTGCATAAGACAATCCGGGCAGTGACTGCCCACTGGTAAAAGGATACCAGCAAACTCACTATCCCCTATATCAGGTCTGTACTAAACAAAGCAGATGTCTGCAGAAATTTAAAGGAAAAAAGAGACAATTAAGTCAAACACATGAAAGCAACCTCAAGTTTTACTGGAATTCCATTTCAGAAGAGTGGATGGGGAAAAAGCTCTCACTGACTCTGCAAGGCAATAATTATTTAGGGAAAAAAAATATTGTAATGCTTTCTCTTTTCCCCCTCCATTTCCTAGACATGCCAATTTCCCCCAATCTTGGGACACACACACATACATTCACACCCCAAAAGCCAAACAAACCAACCCCATCAAAACCAAACAACAATGACAAAAGCAAAAAAAAAACCCCAACCAACAACAACAAACAAACAAACAAAAAAAACCCCACACAAAATAGCTGACTTGTGGAGTAGAAATTCAGTTTCTCTCTGCTGTAGTTGCCTCCACCGTAGTCACCACTAGCAGTGCCTTATCACCGTTTGAGGAGAGCCCAAGCAGGTCCCACCTTCACAGTTCCTAATTTCTGGAGTGCTTTATCAACATCCAGTGGAAAAGAAAAGCAGGAACAGCTCAAAGTCATGGAAATGCAGGAGGTAGCAGCAGAGATGTAAAAACCAGGGCTGCAGGGGCAGTCAGAGGATGTAAAATGAAGTATAAGACAGACACAGTTAAAACTTTCCTCAGCTGCTTTTTTGGTGGTCTGTTTGAGGAAATGTAACAGGTGTTTCTTACAAAACATAGAAAAGAGTGGACAATAAGGGAGATAACTGAGCTGAGCTCACCTGATGCACATTTCACTGACTCTGATTTTATGGTGTACGAAAAGGCTTACCCATAGAGATGAACATTTTTATTTTACAGCCCTAGCTCTGTATGTATTTTCATGTAGTATGAGAAATATACAATTGTTACTAAAGAATTCTCATTTACATTGGTATGTTTCCATATTTCTAAGACTCTTACCACTATAGCATCTATACAACAGAAAAAAACCCATCATATAATGCATAACTAATTAGCAGGTAGAGCAATGTACAGAAACAACAGTGATCTAGGACAGAGGGCATTATCTGGAGACTGATGACTGAAATTTTAATTCTCTAAGAATTAATGTATATATTTTACATATTTCTAGAAAACAGAATTGTAAACAGTTTCAATATAGCAAGGTCAAGACAAATAGAAAAATAGTAAGGAAGTTCAAGCTTCAGAGGCAGGAATTCATCATGGTCTAATCTAACTCCCTCAAAGTATGAGCAGGTTAGAAGCTATCTGCATTTGCTTTCCATGCATCTGCTATGAGGGTAATGACACAAATACAGCTTGGAGAAAGTACACAGAAAATAAACTCACAACACCAGAGGTCACACCTCAATAGTAAGAATTATGATGCATTGATTTTAAATTACACATCACTTTTTCATCAAAACTTCAAGAAGCATTGCTCATATCTCAATATATTTAGAATAAGTAACTTTAAAAGGAGTAGTAACAGGAATCTGACAGCATCGGCCTTCCTCATTTACCATTGCCTTGCTTTATCATATTCACCTTCTTAAGTTCAGATCCATGGACTAATACAGTCATTTGATAGCATTCAGTATTCATTTATTTTACTAGCCCAGAACATTTCAATAGTTTTTACTAAAGACATATCTTCCTGAGTAAAATTGCTTGGATTTCTTTGTAATGTAAATTCTCTTGCTGTACACCTAACAGGGGGCACTAGTCTCTCTCATTAGTTCAGACTATGAAATACCAGACAATATTTCTCTTAGATTCATATAATATGTCACAGAACTGTAACTTCTACTAAAAGGATTAAAAAAAGATGTAATTCCAAGCTACATAGTTTATTATTTATAAGCATTATTATTTACAAGCATTATAAATAACGATGAGTAGTTCATACAGAATAATTTATGGGAAATACATTGTTTTCAGTTAAATGTGATCACCAAATTCACGGAAGTACAATCCTTGGAAACAGCCTCCCAGTGTGAATAGTCACACTTACAAATTAAGATGTAATGTTGTTTACACCTTCTTCAATACTTAAATTTAAAATACAAGACCTTAAAAAATATGACAGTAACTGCTTTGTTTAAATAGCTTCACAGATGAGCACAGAAGACAGACAGACATAGTATCAGATTTTATTCTAAACTAAAATTATCTGAGTATTTAGTCCTCTCTTCTTGTAACATTATTTTTTTAATGACTTAGCCTTGTATTATAAATCTTAGGTGATGTTTCATATTGCATAGAGACATTCTGTGGCTTCTGGTAACGGTGTGCAAAATTGAGGCTCAGTGAACCCCAATCTTCATGAGGCTTCTAATGACATGTTTGCTGAGGCTGTAAATGGCTAGGCACAAAGGTCCATGTGATCAACTCCAGCTCCATGTTCCCATTGCTATATGAGAAGAGGATGACCGTGGTGATGTTGATTTTTAAAAAAAATAGTAATAGAAATATTGCAATATTATGCCAAATATTTAGTAGTAATGCATACACACACAACACACCTGTTACAGAGTTTGCTTCTGTTAGACATATGACCTAAATAAAAACATTTGTCATGTACTGGACTTCATTCTGATCTAATGAGATCCCAGCTAGGGTTAGTCACTCAGTTAGGAACTGTTTCTCTAACTACCACTTCAAAAGTGCAATTCCTGTAAGTAACTAAACTGTTAGACGGATTCTGACAGCTATAAATTTAATCATGTTCACAACTGCAATGACTATTTGCTGGCATATTCAGCATGTAGTCAATAGAAATTTATATAAAAGGTATGCATACTTATATATACACACCCATGTTCTAAATTAAAAAAGTCCAAGTATCTATGGTCTATGAAGCAGAGTATTTTGTATTAGATTAAGATTAGAAGATTGGCAAACACAGAAAAAACAAAAAAATGTAAACATTTCAAATAAAAATTAATTTTTTTTGTTTTTAATCATTCTTTAAATGAGTAAATTTATGCAGGAGGTGTGACACATTAGATTGTTGCATGGGGTAACTTTTAAATAATTTTAAGTTTGCTATGTATTATTCACAAAGAAAAACAAACCCTTTTCCAGTGGATTAACAAGTCATTATTCTAGTTGTTATTATATCCATACCAGTGAAATACTTAACATAGACTCCATAATGTTCTTAGGGATAGGTACAGGAAAAGATTTAGAGAGTTGAAATGGAATTTAGGTATGATATAGGTACTAAATCCTCTCATAGTCCGACTGTCCTTTCTCTTGCTTCCTACTGCTATTCTCCACTTCCCACTGGAATAGATACATATAATTTAGCATTGATAAATCTAGAGTAATGCACATAAAAAAAAAAAATCCTAGCAATACACTTAAAGTGATGACCAGTGAGGTACCACTCAGATGAGTTACCACTCAAAAACAAAATAAAAATTTGTAATTATAATCAGAAAAGATCAGATCAGTGCTCAACAGCATTCAAAAAAAAGTATTCAGAAAAAAATTTAGAATAGAACTATTTATTTCATTGTGTAGATCCCTGGTATACTTGCATTCTGAATAACACGCAGAGCTTTTTTGGATTTGCAAATTGATTACAGTAGAACTGGAAAAAGAGGACAAAAAAGAACATCAAGAATAAGAGTACAGTAGAATTCTTCCAGCTTCAAAATGAAACAGGTCTATCTCAGATATCTGTAAAATAATAAATGTGTACAGAGTGTTGGAACCTGAAGGAACACTCTGGAAATGCTCAGCTTATTCTTATATTCTTTCCTTGATAATCACTGTAAGGAGACATCATACTAGTCCAGACAGGTTTTCATCCAGTAAAGCTATCCTTATGCTTTTAAGAAGGATGAAGAACAATCCCATCCACCTGCCCACTAATAGTGCCTTGATAAGGACATAAATAAGCCACAGTGAACTTTCAGGACAATGCGCAGAATGACTGCCCCAGAAAAATCAAAAACAAACCCCAAAAAACAAAACAAAAAATCCAGACAAACTGATTTATAGTAATTACTTCTTCTCTCTGGAAAAAAAAGAAGTAAATATTACAATGTTTACCACACTACATAGTGTGGGTGTTCACTTGCCACATATCCAACACATACTTCCCACAAACACAAAGAAGGGGCATACAGAAAATATTTTACTGGCAATATATAGTTTTCAAAAATATATAGATAATAACCAAAGGAAACATCCCCTTTAGTTGTAACCGTGCTTGCTGTCATTTACAGAATCCAACTGCAACCATGTTGAGGAATGTAATCTGCATTATCAACTCTTTAAAAGAATTCATCTACAATACACAAGATTCTTCTCCATGATAAACTTAATGACGATATGTAAAGTCTTCATCATGCTATTTACAATCATTTTAAAGTATTTCATAGTATTATGAAGCTTTTAAAGTATTAAGTCAGAAAAGTTATGCTGCCATGAACTTCCTTTCCTTCCCTCCCCTTCTTCAATTCTATGAGGATATCTTAAAAAAGAAATATTCAGTGGAGTATGTGTTAAATCTGAAGAATCAATGACAACATTGTTGAAGACAAGGTAATACTAAGTATTATCTTCTCTTCTTCAACACCCACGGGTTGAAAATCATTACCACAGTTGTTCTGACTTCAGGTGCTTGATTTTTTAACAGTTTAAAGCCTCTCCAAACTGTGTTTTGCAGAGCAAAAAGTTTGCAGAAAAAACTTTGCAAAAACCTAAAAAAACAAACTTTGTTTGTTTCCTTTAAACAGCCACACCATTTATTGCATATCCCTATAACGTTTGAATGACTGTAGAAGACACTGGTTTAAAGTGCTTGAGACATTTAGGTTATACAAAGACAGCACACATACAGGTTCAATGCACCTCTGTACATGGTCTACATGTTCCTCAAACATAGAATTGGATGAAAATCAATTTTGATATTAACATGCAGTAATGATCTACATGTGTGATTCATATTAATTTGTTAATATGAAGCATAGTTATCAACATACATGTTGATACGAAAGTACAAGGCTCAGCAACAAGATCTCATATTGGGATATGTGCATCAAGTTCCCTGGAGAAGAACAGCATTTTATTCCTTCATGGGTTAACAATTTGCTCTCAGCTTAAAAGAGATGGCACCTGCTCTGCCAAATACATATTTGCATTTCCAAAGAATGAGAGCAGTAAACAAGATGAGGGGAGGAGTAATGAAACTTTTCCCAAATACATTAAAGAACTCTACATGGGGAAGGGATGAAGCATTTGAATCTGAATGAAAACTGCAGAACATGACAAGAAATATGTATAAGAATTGGAAAACCTTTCCTGCTTGTGATGCTCTCCAGTGAAAACCAGCCAAGAATGTAAATAATGCAAGACAAACTGGAGCTTGACCGAACAGCAAATCCAAGGATTGTAACTTGTCAGGATACACAGATTTTGATCTGATTTTAGTACAAATAAACAAAGGAAGAATGTCTCAGTTCTACAATTGCTGTCATTAAAAGTCCACATTTCACAGTAGTTTATTTTGGATTTTGAAAATAATGCTTTTATTTAATTTTACTTTAGGATGGTAGATGAATTATGGATGAATTACAGAAGCTTTCAAGGTTTCTAGACGATGAAAGCATTACTCCACCCCCATAGGAGTTGTTATCCTTTTAGTTAGGGTCCTGGACAAATCATGCAGAACTCACTGTCTCAATACATCATCATATTAGGATACTGAAAGGGTCATCTCTTCCTTTACCTGGACTGCATTTTGAGTCACTAATGTAAGATCCAAAATTAAAAAGCTTCATGGAGTGACCAGAGTTATCAAGCATATGCCCTTAACTAAGGTCAGAGGGAATATGGTCTAAACCCTGAAGGAGTGCAAAAGTGTAAGATTTTTTATATAGCCCATATATTCTTGTTAAGTTTCCTTTACAGCTACATGCTTGTTAAACCACACTGAAATATGACTGAATATGTTCCTGTTAGCTGGAAAAGTGTATTTGAAAGATTCTACAAATTCTTCTGTCATTGGCAGATGACCTACCCTGACCTCATCAGCTCATCAGTACTAAATAAGAACACACAAAAATCCTTAAAAGAGACTTGAACAACTTCTCGTTCACTGAATAGGCAACTAGATGCAAGTACTGGATCTTCATCAAGACTCTTTTTCTCAGCACGAACAGAGATATGTAAAAATCACCACCCTGGTGTACTGTGCAATACAGAGTAGAAAAATATATTGAACACTCATATAAGCTGGTTTTGTAGTTTCTAGGTGAATATTTATAGGAAACAGTCTGTGACAGAACATAAAGCTTTTCTACGAGTAACTATTTTGAATTTACAAAACCAAAACATTTCATAACTGAACATGATATTTTACAATGTGAGGAAAACAAAATAACCACTGGGAATTTTAAATTTAAAGACGAAGTATATACTTATCAGAGTACTACACTACTTTTAACAACATCTAATATTCAAAGCTGGGAGTTTCCCCAGGATTTCTCCAGCCATTCTACTTTTATGAAATAAGTTGTGTCAACAGCACTAAGCCTAACAAAGGGCAGCGTAAATTTTTATATCTCTGTTATGTAATGTTTCGAAGGTTTGAATTCTTTGACATAGAAGTTGTCAGGCTGTTTAAACACAAACATCTTCACTGGTGCTTTTAAAGTAAAAACAGGCAAAATGACCCACTGTACTTCCTGAGCAGAAGTAGCTGCAGTACTACACAATTTTAAATTTACAACAACTTATGAAGATAAACCTTATCACAGATATAATAGTTTTTCAATGTGTATGACATGTACAACAAAGTAAACCTAAATGCCTAAGTAAGGCTTCATAGTTTCAAAGTAAATCCAGAATTTTTAGAAAAGCCTGTATTTTTATTTTTCATTTAAAAGCATTGCTGGAATATTTTATATCAATAATGAAGACAGACTTTTTGATAAAAACATACCACAGTCATGTTTTTGGGACATGAAGAAAAATAGAAATGCTCCAGACTACTTGTTTATTTAGATATGTTTAAAAATAGGTCCTTTGATATTTAGCTTCTGGTACGTGGCCCATTCTAATGAACTACTGTTTTAAGGCTATTTTACTTTGTCTTAATATTCAGTAATGCATGGAGAAGATTTGATACATTCTCAGTTCAATTGTTCCTTACCTTCCTAGCTGAGGAAATATCCAAGGGTATAATTTATCTCACACAAAGATGGATGTCTTAAAATTAGACTTTAAACTGTGAACGAGTCACACCAGCCAGGCACCCTTTACAATGAATTGAGAGACCTGGATACATCCAGAATGTGCTTCACCTGACCTATAAAGGATGCTTATCTTAAAATTAAAATTTCCCCCAGCAGGTGCTTTTGACTTTCCATTAGTAGTAATAGGAGAGACAGAAGGTAACCAGATGGCATTTATATATTGAATAAAAGACAGAACAGACCCATTAATGTGTATTTTTACCATTTTTAAAACTTTATTTTTAAATGATGACCAGATTATCAAAATCTAAAGAAACAGACAAAGTAAAGATATTGAGGAAAATATTCTAGGTGTGTACGAAAGCAGCATTCTGGTTACAGAAAGGAGATGAATTCAAGTTTTAGGTTTCTACACCTAAAACCTTTTCACAGAATTCACTACCTCAGCTTCTTTTAAATTTTAGAAAAAGGCTTTCATTGAAGACTAATTTGAAAAAGAAAAAAAAAAGGGTAAGCATTATATTTCCTTTTGGTTGCTTAATTCATTCCTGCCTGTAGTCACATATTTTTCAGTCTTCATCTACTTCAGTACCACTTTTTTGGCTATAAACATTATCTCTTTTTCCTTTATTCTCTTTTTTCCTTCTTCCCTTCTTAAAACCTATTTCTGGCATAATATTGCTTCCCATTCACTTGATTAATTCATAAATTCATGCAGGAAACAGGAGAAAATCCACAATTAAAGAGGCAAAAACAGCAGCAGACCCTTGAGTCTTGGGATGCAGTGGTTCATATTCTTATGTCTAGGCCATAATATCTATAGTCTAGATTTACAAGAAAACACTACTTTCCCTTTCAGAACTCAAGACAGGAAAACTTGCTGATTTCACACCATCTGAGATTCCTTCCTAGGCTGATACAGCTAGCTTACTATTCGTCATTCCTCTATTTCACTTAAATTTAGCTTATCACTTCTCTAAGACCACAAACATACAAACATGTCTGCATGGAAAAGCCACATATATTTCAAGAGTGTTCAGGATTGATTTCAGGTAATTTCCAGACTCGAACGAGTGTATAAATCAGAAGCATCCACCTGGGGACAAATTTAGACCAAAGAGAATAAATATGACTCGTTGCTTTTACTTTACACAATATGCTTTAAAAGACAAAGGAGAAAAGAAAGACATTTCTATTGTCTGTGTGAGTTTTCCCTATTCCTTAACTAAACCACCAATACATTGGAACGCTTCATAATATCCACAAGGCAACCCAAAAGGCAAGCAAAGCACCATGTCACAGCAGAAGGCTCACAGATTTGGCTGCACCATCACAAACTTTTGTTTTTGAAAATTTTTTCAAATCTCTGTTGAGATTGTTACTACTGCAAGGACTAGAGAGTGAGCTTTTTATTACAACTACTGAGCGCACTAGATAGCTCATTGAATGTCTAATAAAAAAAAAAAAAGCAATTTCAAACCAAGTAATCAAAATGTGGCTGAAAATCAAACCAAAGATAATTAAATAATTCATGGCATATTTCTGCCAGCATAGAAAAAGTCTTTCCCAAAATCCTTAACAGAGAAGAAAGAAGTATCTAGAGGTCATTTTAGTAATGATTTACTGTGGTAAACAACAAACATCTAAAAATAAAAAGCTAATCAGTCCCCAGAATTGGAAGTCTAATTAGTAACACTGAACTGACAAACATGTCCACAACTTTGCTTGTCTTTGTCTTATTTACCTCTTAAAAAATCATTTAGGGCAAAACAATAGTGTCAGAGTTGTACACTTACATTCCAAGCTTGTATTAAGGCATAGGACATGAAATAATTAAACAGCCTCCAAATACTTACATTTGTTAAGCTTTTAAACTTGTGGCAAACTAACTATATCCCTTCAGGGCCAAACTGCTCTATTCAGAGAAGTCTTTTATTTTCTTCAGAAACAATGAAAAAAGAAAATGTGTTCTACATTGCATAAAGCTGTTTTACAGGGTATTTGGAGACAGTTACTCATCTCAATTCCAACTAAATAAATATTTAGTTCTCAACTTCCTAAATTAGCCTAAATACTTTACCTGAATCAGATCATTTTTATCCATAGTAAGAGCATTATTAGTGTACTGAAAACTAGGTCAAGTTGACAAAATCAAGATATCAGTTTCAAAGCCCAAATTTTTCACTTTTTTCAGCAAGGTATTAAAAATAACTACAAACATCAAACTCTTCTCAATGAGACCCAGCATGTCACTTCTTCAGCTTTCCAGTACTCTCAATTTGCTAGTTTAGCTATAAAAGTAGTCCCTAAAGAGAAAATTATTAATAAAGTACTGTTACGAAAAACTAAAATTACAGACAAGTAATTGCCTATAGCCTTCTATTACTGTTACTAATTATTCCACAAGTGCCACAGTAAACAATAAACTGACTGAAGAAACTCACAACTGAAGTTCAAGAGATCCTTTATGTGGAATTCTTGTCACAAAAAGATTGTTTTTAACCTTTTATACCAGCTTCTATTGATTGAATTGGCCATGAAATGCTGTAATTCCTTCAGAATAACACTTGGAACCAATTCTGCACAAGTGTAAAAAAACCTGGGAATTACATCCAGAGCAAGCAAGGTGTAGTCCGTATTCTTGATATCTTTTTCACTTTAGACAGTAATGCAAAGCTCAGTTGGGAATTCCTGAAGCAGGTTGCAAACTTTACTTGATAGCAACAAGCTGTAGGGAGCTTTCAGGAGGCCAGCATCCTTTTCTTCCATAGCACTGCACTCTATCAGATTTGACTGGGAGAACGTTATCATAACTTTGAAATAAAAAAGTGCCTTCTCCTTTCCACAGGTAAAAGCCTGGCTGAAATTCTCTTGATCCAGCACACCAAACCACAAAACAAGACCAATTGTTTCTGTAACCCACTCCCTTCTAATCGTCACCACTCTTCCATAATTCCAGATGCAGATGGAAATGTTTCATCATCTACTTTTCACAAAGATCCACAACTCTCATCAGGACACAGGATGAGAAGTTAGTTACTCTGTGAATATAGATATCATGTAAAATGCGTTTTGCAACAAAGTTAACGTTAACCAAGGAAACATCAGAAATAATCAAGGCCTTAAAAAGACTTGTTAAAATTGTATGCAGAAGGCTTAACTTATCAAGGATGTAATAAAGGTCATAACAATTCAAAGAGAATGAAACATCATATATTATCTATACTCAAAGAGTGTCTGCACAATACTCTTAGTCACACAGTTTAGATTTAAGTAGTCCTGTGAGGAACAGGGAGACGGACTCAATGATCTTTATGGGTCACTTAAAACTTGAGATAGTCCATGATTCTATGCTATATGCTGTTAGTTTTTATTACATGAAATATAAAGCATGACTTCAAGCTATTATCTTTCATTCTGTATGTGCCATTCACAAGAACTCAGTGCTGCTGACATGCACACACAAAACAAAAGAAGCCCACTCCAGCTCTCCAGCCAGCTGACTGAAGGTTTCCAGCATTAACCTATTACCACCTTTACTAGCAAATGTGCTATTTACACTCTGCTGTATCAAAATGCTGCTCTAACAGGTTTCCTACAACTCTCCTATCATTCTCTTCATTCCTGTTCCAGTGGTCTCATTCCATAGGCAAGAGGTATCTAGACCCATCCTATAGTGACACCTTAATGACAGTTCCAGAGCAGAAACAGTGCAGGACCTCCTCGTAAGTAAAAAAGTGATGTCTAGTGCTCTTCAAAACAATTAGCTTTATTACTTTCATACTGCATGAACTCTTAAAAAATATCTGTTTATTCACACATTGCTACTGAATACTGTTCAAGATACCTATAGGTGTTTAGAAAAGATGATTTCAGCTGGTATGTAATAATTCATATATACTTCTTCCTAAAAAACATAAGAAAGGGGTTTTTTCCTAAACCTGCCTAAGAACAGCAACTTCTGATGTTTGCAGGACCTTAAATTAGTTTAACACAATTGAACCCAAATATTTCAAATCCACAGTGTAAAACACATCACTCCACAAACATTTCAGACTGTTGAATAATTGTTCCAAGCCTTCCCTGCCATGATGAACAACAAAGTCCTTCTACCTTGTCAAATGAACAAGAGACAAGAGAAGCCCCTGGAGGAAAGTGCTGCTTTGTGATGCCCCATGTTTCTTGATGCTTGTTTTCCTTCTGGACCAGATAGACATTTCAGGCTCTGAGCAATACTGGATTACCACTTTGGGGAGAAACAAGGGACTTACTTCCTGTCATTTTATCCACAAATTATAGCACAAGTCCAGTCATTTGGGAATGCATATTAGCTTCTTGGTATGGATTTTTTTTTTTTCCAGATGCATAATGACTTTCTAAATATGTGCATCATACCATTCAAGTGCAAAAAAGAACTATTACCTTGCTACATTAGGTCATTAAAGCTAAATGGGAGAAGGAACTGTCGAGTAGCTGTTGTAAAAACTTAAAAGACTACTTCTCCTGCTACAATTACTGTTTTTCCCCATACTGTTGCATTGTCTTTTTTATTTTATGATAGGATTTTATAAGTTCATTTTTTTCTAAGCTTACATCAACCAGATAAAACTGCTTTTGAAAATTAATAAAGTTCTACCTAAATTTCTACAAAAACAGTCAAACATTGAAGAACTGAAGACCCTACAATCTGATTGTTTATCTATGGAAAAATAATACTTACGAGATAGTAATCTGATGAGAAAACCTTTAATCCACCTCCAAAACAGGACACTCACAATGAAAAATGTAATTACATTCACGTCTGACAAATACAACTGTTCTTAAAAAAGAATCAGAACCACACTGGGCCACAAAACAAACAAACAAAAACAAACAAATAAAAAAACCCAAAATGCAAGAATGAGCTTGTAACATCAACACGTAAAGTTTAAGAAGACCAGCCTTTAAAGCCTAAGTTTGCAGCTGCATCTTTTGTTTCCTGCCCTCGCTGTGTTCGCACCTACACTAGATGCCTCAGCACTTCACCGTTTTGAACCCGGCTATCAGGGGCAGCATCAGGACATTGACTGGGCTTGAGCAAAGTGATATAGGTCGACGAAGCAAATCGGCAGTAACTAGAAATCAAAGCGACGCGTCGTGCCAAATTTAACACAGCACGGCTATCTACAACTTTCAGCTTAGCCCCTCCACTACGCCCAGACACACAGCCGTGCATCACAGCCCCCCCAGTTCCGCGGCTCCCACCACTTCGGCCGCCCAGCGACTCGCGAACTTACTGCAGTGCGATGCGGGCGGAGGGAACGCTCGGCCCTGGGATGCGAGAGAGCCCGGCGCCCTGGGCAGCCGCGGGACCGGCCATCCAGCCGGGCCACCGCCAGCGACGGCGGCGACACCGCCGCCAGCCCCCCC
>VZTE01001604.1:1894206-1910657 GCA_013397775.1 Eulacestoma nigropectus | reverse complement strand
CGGGGCGCCGGGAGGAGGCGGCGGCCGCGGACCGGCTCCCACGCAGGTGCGCGGGCACTGCGCCGCCGGAGCCCGCGGCTCAAGGAGCCGGGAGAGGCTGCGCCCTCCCTGCCACGGCACCGTCCGGTCCTCGGCAGCCGCTGTCCCCCGGCAAGGCCGGCCCAGTGCCCGGCTCGGCGCCCAGGAGCCGCTTCAGCAGCTGCTCGCCGTGCCCGGCTCGCCAGCCTCCATCCGGCCGAGGGACCTTCGCGAACCTCGCTCCGAGGAATGCTGCCCTGGGCCCCCGCTTTCTTCCAGCACCTGTTTCGGAACCTCTCTGAGGGTAGCAGCAACCCATCTAGGGCCTGTAAGAATTTGAAGATTTACTCGGAAAAGAAAAAATGAGGTACCAGAGCAGCAGTGGCATGCCATTTAACGTCATTGTGCCAATGCCTACCATTTAGCGTGACACAGAACTAGGGAGCAGATCAAACTTTCACTGACAGGTTCCCAGTGTGTTTAATGAGAGATTTCTATGCACTACCAACTTCCATCTTCACTAAGTCTTGAGTGGTCAGATAAGCCTCAGAACTTCAGCTGAAAATATGATCTGTTTAATTATAATGACATTAGTTTTTATTTATATTCACTTTATTGATATGTGGCACTAAAAGACTTTAGCTTTGAAGGGTGTTTTAGGCAACGTAGATGAGATTTAGCATACCGCTAATAATTTTATATCATAAATCTGTAGAAGTTTGAAAATAAAAAACATTTACCAACATTTTTTGTTTCTGTTGTACTTGTATCCATTCTTCCTTTCTAAAATGTGCATTTAAAGGGTCTAATTTTCATAAGACACAAGTGCTAGAAATTCTTGGAATCCTCTTTATTTTAGGAACCAGGCAAAACTGTGCCAGCCACATTTTGTTTAGAGAGAGATTTCTTAAAGGAGAATTCCTTAATTCACCTAGTGCTCTGAACGTGGTTTCCTCAGCATAAATGGTACCTGCTCTCTATAAATTACCTTCTCTGAAACACCATAAAAGACATTTAAGTGTTTTGAATTAGCACATTTCCAAAACACAGTGACACTCCAACTTTTTGTTTAACAAGAGTTTGAAAATTTAGATGAGTTCCAGTGTACAAGTAAATGCAATTTTATGTTATATAATGCAATAAGTACATATTTATACCATATACTCAGTGATACAAAGGGATTCATAACTAAAATTTCATTTTGATATAGTTTTGATTGTCTTTAATAAACTCACGATGTATTTTTAAAAATCCATTCAATTGTCTCCATATTCACATAAAACCAAAACAAACAACAACTTTTCTGTAACTTTGGAAAAATACGTTCTTGGAGGTGTAGCATCATACACATTAGCTTTTAAATTCACATCCAGCAGTGAACTTTATAAATATCTTTCCAAATGCGAGCTTCACAGTAGCACATGCCAAGTACTCACCTTTAGTTCCCTGTGTCTAATGTATTGCTTTCCATTTAAAACATTGATTTCAAGAGATTCTTTTTCTCCCAGACAAGGAATTCAGTCCCAGTATATTTGAGCCTCAAGTTACTAAATATGGATCAAAACACTGAAATACAGTGAGTAGTTACTTAATTGTGATAAATCATTCCAGTACGACGCAAAATTTTTATAGGCCTTGCAATAAAATGTTTGATCTCGTGGTATGGGGGAGAGGGCTGGTTTTGAATCACCATATTGCCTTAAAAATTGCTTTGAAGCACTCTCAGTTACACAAGGTCATATAAAAAAGGAAAATTGCTGCAAAAAAAGTTCACAATTAAAAATACATTTTTTTTATGTTGTGCATAACTTCCATATATTCACTTAACTTAGGCCTTTACTATTCTTTTCTGCTGCATATTAGAACAGCGTCCAATTTCAGTTCCTATCGAAATGGAAAAGTTCATTTACAGTTTGGAGTGACAACTCCATTGACATTTGTAGCTTTAAAACTTCAAAGATAAGTTTGGAGGTCTTGCGACACAGGAAGAAAAATTAACCTGTTTATAAACATTTCGTTTCCATTAGGAAAGCAGCAACCCTCACACAGGTGAAAGCCAACTCAGTACAGCTGAGCTGTGAAAGACTAATGTAAAATATGTCAAACTGAAAGACTCTAAGATTCTTTTTTCCACTGGAAAGTACTAAGGAGATTGCTATTCACATACCTAGTTTTAGAAACATTGCTGTATTATGTGCCGTTTTGAGAACAGGTAGAGGATGGGGATAGATGGATTATGGTTTATGGCTAAGAGCTTCCTCAGCACAGAGCTCAGTGGCAGCGTTTGTGCATAGCACATTCACATAAGCATCTTTGTTCTGGTTTCAATACAAAGCTCCATCACCCTGTTCCAGAAGCAGGATGCTGCCCAAACTGTATATGCTCCTGTCCTCCCCTCCTTTAATCAAGCTCCTACCATAAGCAGATTAAAATATGCAAAAAGTTTGTCTGTTAACAGCTCACTCCCTCAGCAAAGAAAATAACAGATGTCTAGAAGCCACAGCCAGAATTTTAAATATTAAATTTATTATACTATATACTTAGATCTGTGTTTGGATATTTAAATAAATTTTGTTGCTAGGCATGACTTTAAGTTGCTCATTTCATAAAACTATGATGAACTTGGGGCCCTACATTTTTATATGATTCAGGAAAGAATAAAGCACCAAACTCAAGAATCCTAACAGCAAAAATAATTCTCCGTTTCCAGTATGTTTATTTGCTTTTAATATATTTCAACAATACCAGTCATCTGCAGTTTTAGTATATTAGTTGTTTTGAAAGAAACAAGGTTCAGGATTGCAAATCTGACTTCAGCAGTGGCATGACTGTACAGCATCACAGGTACAAACTATGGAAAAGTAGTCTGACCCCATGTGAAATCAGCTGAGGTAACAGCAAGCTATAGATAAAGAAAATCTTTTTCAGAATATATGGTTATAAGAAACAAATGTAGTTCACCAAATTCATTAAAGAAAAAAATTATTCTTCTCAAAACTTGATTCATCTAATTTAGAACATTTTTATACTATATGAAGAGTTTTGTGGAGAAAATGGAATTAAGTAAAAAAAAAACCATCTTTCTTCACAGTAATTCTATACTTTGTGTGTTTTCATCAGGAAGTGTCAAAACACAGTAAGACTACACTGCTTCATCCCAGAAACAGCAAATTCACAAGCAATCAGTAATAGGGATCCAAAGGAATAAAACCATTTCATCAGAAACAAGATCTGCCATAGGTTATGCTTATATCACTTTACATTAATTATTGTAATGATAACAATACACCATAGAATAGTAGGTATAGTCCACTTGACTCATACACTTATTTACACAGCAATGTACTTGACACAGTTCAGGATGGGAAAAATTCTTGTGAAATACCCAGAGGCACTTGCAGGTCTACTATCACTCACATTACTAATATTCAATATATATGTGTATATTTATATATGTATGTGTGTGTGTATGAAATCTAGGGCAGCTAAAAGAGAATATGACACAGAGCATACATTTGTACTTGAGAAAATCAAGGACTGTTGACAAACTAAAGGAAATTACATTAATCTGCTGAACTATTATTTCTGGGCTTGTTATCCAGTATACCAGATACTCTGACTGAATGTTTAGCTATTCTTTCATCAATGCAATTAAGATTTAAGACTGAAAGCATTTAAATTCACACCTGTTGAATTAACACCGGCATACAAGACTATTTGCTTGATTATCCAAGTGCTACAGATCAGTCAGTCTTGCTTCTGCCCTGGGAGAATACTAGGCTGACTCCTCTTGGATTACATTATGAGTCATATGAAGGACAGCAGGATGTGTGGAAACAATCTACATGAATTTACTAAGGGTAAATCTAGCCTGATCAATCTGACTGTCCTCTGTGATGAACTGACTGAATATATGGATGAGAGAAAAATGGAAGTACCAGTGGATGGTACTTATCTTGGCTTTTGCAAGGCTTTCTATGCTTATTCCCACAACATTCACTTGTCCGAGCTGGGACATAACAGACTGGATTGGTGGAAACTAGAGAAGTGTGCTACTGGTTGCATGGTTGGGCTAAGAGGTAAGTGGTTAATGGGCAGTACTCTATCTAAATGCCAATAGCAAGTGTCATTACCCAGGAATATATCTTGACATCTTTAAGGATTGAGGATATGTCTTTACATATTTATCAGTGGCCTGAATGACACACAGGAGTACTCGTTCTTAAAGTCTGCAGGTGAGAGGACTAATTAACCCCTGCCAAGGGTAGGACTGCCATCCAGAGGGACCTAGAAATGCTGGAGGAAAGGTCTGACAGGAACCTTTTGAAATTTGACAAGAATAAATGCAAAGCCCTGAACTAGAGAAATAAAAACCCTCAGTGATGGGGCTTGGCTGGGGACCAACTCTGTTGAAAAACCCTGGGAGTTTTGTCAGACAGTAAGCTGAGCATGAACATTGAGTCCTAGCAGAAAAGAAAGCCAATGCCATCCTGGGCAGTAACAAGGGGTGTTATTAGCCCCCTCCGACCAGTATTTTATAGATCACACCTTGAATAATGGATCATAGGATAATTCTGGCTGAAAAGACTCAAATCTGGGATCAGACTAAGGGGCTTTATTCAAAAGATGGAGACAGCATAACTTCTGTGGGCAACCTGATTAGGGCTGGAGCATCCTCATGGTGAAGTTGTTTTTCCATATATCAAGTCTGAACCTCTCATTTCCACTTATGCTCATAACTCCATGTCTTCCCACCATGTATAACTATAAAGAACTTACTTCTGCCTTCTATTTAGATTCTCATGCATTTAACTCTGTGGGCTGTTGTTAGGTGTCCCCAAAGCCTTCCTTTTGCCAGGCTGGACAATCTTAGATGAGCCAGTGGTTATACAGATTGTCATATAGGTATAACAGTGCTTGAATTACTAATGGATTTGTCTGTACTCTGATTTCATAGTATTACCTCTAGTGCTTTACAGGAAAAAATTACAAGTACAGAAAAAGTAAAGACAAAGGCAGTATAGTAGAGTACCTTTCAGTGAATTTAAAGCTTTTTTTCCTTACAACTTACTCTCATCTTTACCTTCCATGTGCATACGCAGATTTTTTTCCCCCTCTGTTGTTCCTATTTCAAAGAGGGACCCTGGACAAACCTTAGGTCAGTGGGACATGTGACAGGGCAATGGGTTGACAAGCTCCTAAAATCTACATGAAAGATACTGTTTCAACTGGTTGCAGGAATGAGCCCTTAGCCATACTAAATGAGAGATATTTGCTCAGTCTGAAAAGATATTATTTAATTAAAGATTATTTAAGAAGTAGATATCTAACAGCTCACTCATTCTGAAACTCTAAAATATAAAGACTACTTCACTCTATACAAATGTTATAGTACCTAACAGGGGCAAGAGGTAAGGGGCAAAATGCGCTTATTGCCTATTTCTGGATGTAGCATTATAAGAGTAATATGCGTATTCTTTTCACTACATTTCATTATATATATATATGCAGGATATAAAAAAGAAGCATATGGCTATCAGACATCAAAAAAACAGAGATTATTTATATATCTCAAATACGCATTTATGTTTTAAATTATGGTTTTAAAATTACCATATGTATATTTACTGAACTGTCTCAACTGTGTGAAAAGATAGAAAATGTCCTTAAACATTTGTTGAATTTTAATACAAATTGCAGAATCACTATTTAACATTCGATGACCAATGTAAGTGTTACAGGAAGGTTTTTTGTTATAGTTTAAACAGTTCAAGAGCAATTGAAGTATAATATATTCTCTGGTCAGTTGTAATTGTTAAAAGACTTGATGGACAAAATTATTAAACTTAGATGATTTTAGTTCATTCACTGTAATCATCTAGTGCAGATCATTCCTGTCATTAAAATACAAAATGAAAGATATTGAGGGACTCCTATAGTGTCTTTCTTCCTCTGTTTTCGAAATTTCTTCTAAATTTTGCTTTGCTCATGTTGGCTGTGTTAAATATCATGCCTACACATGTGCTTCCTGCAGGTAGATCAATGAAAGGGCAACAGTGAGATGTCATGTCTTAAAAAACAAATATGCAGGAGAAATTTCTAAGAATCATCTCCCTGCATTATTTCTGATGAGAAAAACCGAACAGAAGTTAGAATAGCTACTCTTCCCTAGATTCATGAATTGACAGAGGTAACATAGAACAGAATGTATGTCTGCCACAGAGGCAGTACAGAACTTTCGTGGATTATAATTAAACAAGTATCAGTACAGACATAGCTGACTAAAGAACTAAAGAATCAAAAATGAAGAAAAAAATGGCCTTCATTTAATCTAGAAATTTCCATGAAAATGGAAAGCATTTAGTGTAAACCATAAAAGAAAATGGCAACATTTTCCTGGTTGATGCAGCATAAGGAAAGAGCAGAAAGGTAAAGGAATACATAGCAAACTAATGGTATTACAATTTTCCTTAGCTTGAAAAAGCACCCTACAAAAATTCAGCATCAGAAAAAGAACAAGAATTATAAGAAATTATTTTAAAGTAGGGTTGAAATTAAGAAGTACACATATGCCTGTCATTCACAATATTTGAGTATAACTTGTCATAAAACCGTCAAGTGAACTAAAATAATTCAAAACTTGCATTTCTAACTAGTTAGACCTAACTAATTAGCCCTGCTTCATTTGCATTTCATTAAATGTGTTCAGGAGAAAAAATGTTTGGAAAAACAACAGATAAAATATACTATGTTAGTAAGCTCAAGTTATATATCAAACTATATTAGCATGAGTATACCTGAGTGGTGAGAATAATTAACAGCACAATCAGCATCAAGACCTAGGGTTTGGGTACTACCATTCTACATATTCAAGAGGTATGTGTATTATTATGGCTGAAGGTGAACAGAACGTAAAGGCTGAAATAAATTAGAAATAGTTAAGAAGACATACCTGTAAAAGGAAATTTAAAAAAAAATAGTAAGAAGAGAAGAGAGAACTAATTGCATTTAATTACTTTAAAAGAAAAGTTTTCTAGAAAGCTGATGGAATGAATTTGGAAGAATGTGTCCAAAAATGGTTTGTATCAGTGAAACTTAAGTAAGGAAAGCAGAAAAGGTGGGCTGAACAATGAAAAAAAATAATAAGAGTACTTTTTCTTCAAGTTAGTAACAAGGAAGCTACCAGCAGTCTTCAAAAATAAACTTTTGGTGGATTCAAGGGAATCAGAGAAAGAAGAGAAACCAATAGTGGCAAGTGGTGGCTAGTTAGCACCTACTTTATTTATAGCTCTTAAATCTCAGACTCTTATATAGTTTTTGGTGGAATTTGATTTTCCTTTTTCTTCATCTGAGATTTGTTTTGCTGAAATGTCAGGGATCTATTTAAATCACTTGAACAACGCATTTTATAACAATGTAATAAAAGATATTTTGTTACATCTAAAATAAAGTAGATCCCTAAAGAAGCATACATTTTACTTTTATGTACCTGATGCTGCTGTCTTTGCTCACTGTTATATTTTGAAGGATTTAAATGTGATATACAAATCAGCATTACACTGCAGATACATCAAGTAACTTGGTTTTATATACATGTTAAAAGTTACAAAATTTTCTATTCTTAATACTTTCTACTATCGTTAAAATGCTCATGTCTTTTAGTGTTTTGAACAAAAAACACATTCCACTCACTTCTCTGGGAATGGATTCACATACAGATTACAGGGAAAATTTTAGAAATTTATCAATACATTTTTGCCTTTGTATTTTGTTTTACAAGATGTGCTATAGTTAAAAGCTAAGTTCTCTTCTAGTTGTACTGTCACAGATATCAACATAGTTTATTCTAGATTTATACCGTATAAATAGGATGAAAACAAGGGAACTGGTTTTCAAGAGCAGCAGGATCCTGTGGGTAAAGCACTCAGTGGCAAGCTTAGATAATTTTGCTGTCTACTCCGGTTCTGCTATTGGTCCATTACTTGACTTTGACATCCAGGATCTATGCATGTAGAATCAGCACTGTTATGCAAGACTGCAACTTTTAAAATCTTCCCTTAACACAACAAACCCCAAGTATTCAGTCAGAAAGAAAAAAAACTCTCTGTAACTAAATCTCTACTTTCAAAGATGTCCACAAATTCCTTATTTTTGTTGGTACTTAATAGATCAATGCCTAGGCCACCAGTGGGCCATTTTCTTTCATATCCCCTTCAAGATACTAAATATAATACACATTTATATAATTCCCACCATAAATACTCAATCAAGGTCTGTACAAACCACAGGGAAATTGATTTTTCACTCAGAAATAACGCCAGAAGTCAAAGAGGTAATGTTCCAAAAACTTAGCAGAACCTCAGGATGGCTGAGGTTGGAAGGGAGCTCTGGAGGTCATTTGGTCCAACCCTCCTGACTTGAGCAGCGTCACCAAGAGCAGATTGCCCAGGGTTGCCCAGTGGTTGAGTACATGACCTGAGTGACCTAGTTCAGACTTCTCTTCCTGAAGGTCACACATTTGCAAATCTTTCTTCACAGGAAGATAATTCATCATCCTCACTACCTGCGGATGCCAATCAACAGAGAAAAGATGAATTGGACAAAACACATGAATGGTACTGTACTAATATTCCGACTGAGGGCCAAGAACTTCATTCCACCTTCTTTTTCTTCTGGGTTCCGGGATGCTTTTCCACCTAGTGGGTCTATAAAGCCATCTTTTGAACTGAATTTCAATACAGTAAAGTTTATTTAACTCAAAAGAAGTGACAGATTCCATCAAGACCAGATTGAATGTTAAAATTCTGGCATAGTGGAGGTGAGGACTTTTAACCCTTTCAGAAAATGTTTGAAACAAGTTTTTCTAATTTTGATGTTGTCACTTTCTCATTCTCCTGACAAATTTTAAGAAAGAAATGGTGACACTTTTAAGATGTTGCGAATACTTGTTGGAGATGCCCTGCAATGTCTATTAGATAAAGTTGTTTGAATGACTGTGCTATGAATTTGCTTTTGAATTCAACTTTTCCGTAAACTACCATGATGTCTCAACCACAAAGACTAGAGCCATTTTGGATATGTGAATACGTGCAACACCAGGTTTCTAAATTTTAAAGAACAAGAGACGTATTGAATTTAGCACTAAACAGGAAGATGCAAGAACCACATTCTTGGAACTTAGATTTGAAGTGTTTGCCTAGATAATCTAACAAATAATTTATACTATTTTACAGCAAGCCTTTTAACTACTTATATATGTTTTACCTTTCGAGACAATTATCTGGAGCAATGAGTTTCTCTGATGTGAAATACTTATACAGTGCCAGCACAATGGAGTGGCAATTTTGGTTTGATCTCTAACATAAAATGAGTCCATGGAACTATGTATATTCATCTGGCTTATATGAACTCCAACCTTATAGCTGTGGCTATATGGCATAGGAAATGTTTGCTTCTAAAAGCTAAATGAAACCAAAATCTGGTAACCAACCAATAAATAAATAAATACGATAAATACAATAAATACGATGCATGCGTTTGCTACTCCCTTAGTTTCATTTTTTAGGCTAATTTTTTGCACTCAGATTTTGAGTATACCAACTAATTTAATCCTTCTTCTGTTTTCTGTAATTACTTTAATAGTTTTTATAATATTTTAGTTTTAATAGCTTTGCAGTGCTGAGTCTGTTTCGATGTATAACAAACACTTTGATTAGCCCTTATTTTAAAGACTGTCTTGAATGGAATTATTCTGTCTGCTAGTATGAATAAACATGCACAGCCCCTCTCAGAACAAAAACCAATCCTGATGCTGAAAATTTTGCTAATTTCTATCACTTACATATTCAGGCTTATTATCTGGAAACTATCTCCTTGATATTGTACATTTGCATATGCATGAATAGTCATCCACTTGCCTACAGTTATTCTTGGTGCAGTGTTTTAGCACTTGTGAGTTGGAATTTCAGACATTATGCACCACTTCTACTCTTTATTGATTGATCCCTGATTCTTCTGTAGGAGGCTTCACCTGACATAGATACTGAGAGAAGTAGGACTGGTGGAAGGGAAAAGGAGATATCATCCTGCTCAACAATTCCAAATAGTGCTGCAGCCATCAGAACTGCTATGATGTATGAAATTCTGGAGTAAGATATACATAGGGACTTCTCCAGCTCCTCACTTGAACTACCTTGAGAAAATGGAAACACAGCTTGCAACTGTCGAAGTTCAACAATCTCCTGTTTTGTTGTATTTGGTTTGTTGGTTTTGGTTTGGTTTTTATTTCTGTGATGGTCATCATAAAGCTACAACTCAATTTATTTTTAGAGATGAGTGTAAATTCAGGTCTTATTTAAATGGTACTCTGCTTTTAAAAACAACTTTCAGCTTTTAACAAAGGTGACGGAATATTTAATGAAAAATTTGTTATTTGCAAAGCTGATTTAGGAGTAAGGGATAAAAATTGAAAGAGGGGAAATATAGGTTAGATATTAGGAATAAATTTTTTAATGTGAGGGTGATGAGGCACTGGAACAGATTGCCCAGACAAGTTGTGGATACCCTGACTCTGGCCGTGTTCAAGGGTAGGCTGGATGGTGCTTCGAACAACCTGGTCTGGTGAGAGGTGTCCCTGCTTATAGCAGAGGGGCTTGGAGCTAGAAAATATTTAAGGTCTCTTCTAACCCTTTTCTATGATTCTATGATATAACAGCTTTTTAACTAATCCCCATTTGATTTAGTAGAAAAGCTTAAAATAGCTGGTGCTGTTACAAATGCATCCATGCTCCATCAAACTATTTTCCTAGGATGGGCAGAAATCTCAGGAATGATAAATTCTTGTAAACTTCATAAAAGCCAGTGGATAAGCAGGTAAGACACACTTAGTTTAGCAGCTTGGCTGGGCAAAAGGTTTCAGCATAAGTGAAGCAGTACCTATTCTGTTCGGTCTGTCAGCTGACTCACATGCACACAGTGGGAAGCAGGGACAATTTGGGTCACTTCCACAAAAGAATAAGGATTCCAATTTACAAAGACCCAGTGCAAGGTCTCTTTGAGACTGAAAGTACTAAGAGAGGTAATACTTGGCATGAAGCATTTGAAAACAGACAGGAGAGAAGAATTTTTGAGACTTACGGTGTACAAACCCTGTCCCTGTAAGGGTTCAGCATGGTATTGTGCACTTACAGTACAGCTCCTTCCAGAGACTCAGATTTTGCAGGTTCTTCAAGATACCACAAAGGACTTGTGGCAAAGTTGGCCATGCAATGACACATTTCCTTTTTAAATAGAAATGTTGCAGCAAAAGAATTTTAGTATTCGGATACAGCCACTAATTGCTCAAAGCTACTTCTTAAAAACTGAGCTACTTCCTCAGCCTGAGGGATCAGTCTATACCCGGAATGGCCAAATTTGCAAATTTTATCAGAAGCAAAAGTACACAAGAGCTGCCTCTCTCCTTTCTAAGGAAAAAGTGTCCTGCATTTAGGACAAAATGCTGAGTTTTGACTAGACTGAAAACCACAGCAAATGAGAAGACCTCAATTATAGTTTTAAAATCCTTCACTTCACGTTATTTTAAAATTTTAATTAGATTTCACAACTGTAGTCAATTAGAAGTTATTAAATTACACCATTCAGGATACACTGGGAGGAATTAGTCCATATTAGTGAATATTCATGAAAAAGGTGGTGGGATTTTCTTTTTCCAACATTAGAGGCTACAGATGGGATCCTAGATATATGAAAGAGATCTTCATTAGTTACTGTTATATAAATGTACTTTATTCTTGGTTTTAGGAAAAAAATGAACCCAATGAACTATATGCAAAGAGCAGGAAGACAACCTTAAATAAAGAGATCAGAGAAAAGCTGATGGATGCAAACAGATAAAATAATAGATCATAGAATGGCTTGGGTTGGAAGGGAACTTAAAGATCAACTGTTTCCAACCCCCTGCCATGGGCAGGGACATCTTCCACCAAACCAGGCTGCTCAAAGCCCTACCCAGCCTGACCTTGGACACTTCCAAATACTAACACATACTAACTTTCCATATTTTTAAGAAATTATATAATAACAAAGAGAAAATAGAAAAAAATGTTCTGAAATTCAAGGGAAACAAAGTTTGTTTAATGAGGTATAAATTAAAGATAAAATATGCATATATATGTATATGAAAGATAAGAACAAAGAGAAATTCTCCATATTATAATGCTCAGTCTGTAATCCTTTTTCCTAATAATCGCATCTCAGCTAGAAAAAGATGTAATAGTGGTTTAGATACTTGCTTTAAATATCTGTAAGGCCCATAAAGAAGTTATGCTATTTTTGTAATATTTGACATTAAATGCAGCAAAACAACTAAAAAAGTGATGACACACAGTTTTCAGGAAGCAGTCAGCAAGATTTTAGTGATCCTGAGATAAACAGGACTGAAAAGTAAACTACAGTAACTTGTCAAAATCATAGATACTACATCTGCATAAAAATGATGCACCTGAATAAGAAGTGTTTAATATTAATTCCTAAGAAAAATGTATTTGAAAAACACCTTCTTACTAACAGGCATTCAGAATAATTGTCAAGCCTAGGAAACAGTAAATGATGCTACAGTTAGAAACCTTCCAATTTTCCCAGCTGAACTGATTGAATAGATCAAAAATTCAAGAAAGTTGCATAATTCACAAAAGAAGAAAAAAATCATTTGCACTCACTGTAAAATCCCTTGCAAAGAAGCAGCACTTCGGTTTGCTGATGCCTTAGTACCATATTACTTTTTAATGGCACAATGAGCTGTCAATTGAGATTAAGTTCCTTGAAAAGGTCTTTTCATTGAATTAAGCTTCTTAATAAAAGTAATTGCTTTTCTAATTCCCCACTGGGCTACTGAAGCACAATCTAGTACCAACTATATAAAAAAGTAGAGTCTCAATCACTTCAATTGATATTTGGACTGGAACCATAGCATCAAAACCAAAGCTATGGCCTTGGCAAAATAATACATAAGCAACAATGGGACTGAATAGGCTGCAGAAAAGAAGTAGATATGCTTAATAATTTTAATGGAGAAAAAAATTATTTCATTGTTTAGTTATATTCAGGCTTCCTTAAACGATGTATTTTCAAAAGCAAAGAAAACACAGGAATAGAAAAAGCAACAGCTTTCCCTTGCAATAGATAGATCAGACAGCTAAGGGAAGTTGTATTCTACCAACCCAGCTAAGAGAAAAGCGTACAAAAGGAAGCTTAATGAATAGTCTTACTGAAATGTTGAGATTTTTATTCATGTAATAGCCAGCCCTGTCTGAAATTTACACTTTGTAAAAAAGATTATGTCTGGGCAAAGACTTTTCTGAATTTATAGCAGATTTTATGGGTCTATCTCCACTTGCAAATTTTGTGCTGTGTAATGAAAGAGAGTGGGAGTGGTTTTTTGGGTTTTTTTTTTTGTTTTGGAAGGGGGTTTTTGTTGGGTTTTGGTGGTGGTGGGTCTTTTTTGGTAGATTTTGTTTGTTTGTTTGTTTTTTGTTTCTGTTTTTTACTTTATGGGACTAGCATAGCTGATCTGCACAGCAGATAACCAATTGATTTCTGTTGAGAAAACGTATCCTGGGAAAAGCACAATGGACACTGACTCATGCTGCACAGCCATGGAATACTTGTTTCTTTTCCCAGATACTCCAAGTTGATCAAAGGAATGTAGATACTCAGACCCTGTGGAACAATCAGCTGCTGCATTAACAATGAGAAATAGATATGTTGCAACACAAATGGAACCTTTCAGGGTGTTTCTTTAACTAAACTAGTTATTAGTTTTTATTAAGAATCACAAAGATTTTGTTACCTAAAAACCACAATAGTACAGTGAGAATCAAGAGATTTTTTTCTCTTCCTGGTCCTGATGCTGACTTGTAGGATAACTCTGAAATTCCTCTTTCTGTTAACTTGAGGTCTGCTTTTCCACTCATTTGTCTTGTCTAAATGTGAATTAGGTAGAACTGCTTCTTTTTTTATAGTGCCTGGTATAGATGCAGCACAATTCCCTATAGGCTTATGACATTTTAGTGAGACAACTGAGAGGTATTTTGGAAATAGCAGTAAAAAACCTAAAAATCAGTCTTTTGGGTGTGCATACCTCCACAGAAGCCAGAGAGGCTGGTCTCTAAATTTTTTCTGGCTTTCTCTTTACAAATGCATAAACGCTGAAAATGGTGAGTATGAAATTAAATACTTAATTAGCTTTCCATCTATACCCATTAACTAAGTCTCCATTAGATTATAGTGAAATTTCCTTCCACAGAATAATTGCAAAGAGTTAATTGAACAAACTAGTCAAAAACACAGTAAGATTTTCCTCTATTTACAGTTTGGTTTTTTTTTAATTTTGTTTCATAGCAGGCTGCCTTAAATATTTGTATTTTGTCCTAATTTTTATAATTAGAAATCGTATCTGTTTCAGTATAGCTCATAAGTAATGAGTAGATTTTCTGCATTAAGCCAATCACCTCTCAAAACCCAGGGTAGAGAAACAGTGAAGCATACTTAAATAGAGTAACAGACCCCTTCTTCCTTGGATCATGTAAAGAATGCTCTCTTTAGTTGTCCTAGCTGTTATTAAGTTTTAGTTGTAAGCAACATAGAAGAATATTAAGCACAGTGCAGAGGTTTAACTAGAGGCTTCTAATGAAAGACTTGCAATAGACTGACTGTAAGGCTGCTCAGAATTCAAGCAATAAAATTGCTTTGGGGAAGTGAACATAAAGTAACATGTATTAGATGATTACATCACAGGACATTCCATAACCAGATTCACTGCTGCCTTGTTGTCCCTTGATAGCTGTGCCAAAATAATTTTTATCTTGCAAAATCAATCCTCAGCCTTGAAAAAACAAATGAAAATCCAGCTTTATTATTCATGAATTAAAAATAAAAAAACTGTTTGTAGCTATGGGAAACAATGTTCACCTTAATTAAAAAGTAATTTCAGACATGATTTTAAATGTGCTTGTCTATATTTAAATTGTCTGTTATGCCAAATGATTCATACATCAGAAGTGCTACACATGGTATGAACAGAAACAGTCAAGCACCTGTGAGATACAAAGTTCTCCTATTTTACTACATGTACAGCCTGATCTTAAAGAAACATTTCCTGCAGTGCTAGTAGCTAACATTCTTCCAGATACCAGTCATTATAGCTTTTTATTATTTTTTAACCTGTTTCTAAACAGGGAGATACTTATTGAAGAATTCTTTTAATATATTTTATGGATTTCATTCAATTTCTGTATATTTTCACTGGAGCTTGACTGACAATAAATATTTTGTACTTTAAGTATATACAAAGGTATCCAATTAAACTGCTGTAGTCTGTGAAGTTACATTACTTAGCGGCATGAAGATAATTGCACACTGTTCAAGAACTACCCCCAGTTCAAAACATACCCATTTACCCCTAAAAGCCTGAGCAGATGTTTTTCTCTTTTTTAAAGTGTACTGTTCATCCCCCCCAAACAATTAAATAAAATACAGAACATCACCATCACACACCAAATTAAAGGAAAGCTCATGAACATGCAATAGCATTATTCTGCCAAAATAGTTTATAGGCATATAGAATTATTGCAAAAAGACTCAATTTAAAAAAAAATCAGTAACAAAAGCAGAACAAAAAATTTTATGAATTTGCTAAGAAGTGTTTCTCCAGATAGATACTCTCTTCTTTAAAGACCATTTAAAAGTTAAAATGCATCATCAGCCCATTGGACCAGAATTTAGTGAAAAAGAATCTCTTCTAATATTAATTTATCTCAAATTCTTGCATATCTATAGTAATTTCTGGATCTGGCATTGAAGCTGGAAAACAGGTTTGTTCACGCCCTACAATATCATCGAAAGTGGCTTTAGAAACCCACAACAAGCCTATAACATAAACCCTAAGGGTTCTTTAAGTAAGCATTAGCTCACAGTTTAAGATGACTGGTTGTCCTTTACTGGCAGTGAAAATACAATCAGTGCAGTGTATAGAGCCTAGAGATGTTCAGCAGCCCCAGCGCGAGTGTCCCCTTGGAACTGAGCTGTCTAGGCTGTATCTGTACAGGCTGCACCAAACAGATCCTTATCAGCTACAAAGGGTTTGTATTTTTTTCCATGTAGACGCCCATATATGGGCATTTCAATTCCAGTGTCACAATCTGCTAGCTGAATTTTGCTGCTGTCACTGAGCACTTCTATAAAATTGTGTTTAAGATAGAGGAAAGTAAGATTTCTTATTTTTTTTCTTATTTTAAAGGACTATTTGACTTGCATTTTTAAAATAATATTCAGAGTTCACTTAATTAAAATGGAGTATGCAGCCTTGACCTCCCCGTAATTAACTCTTCTTTTTTGCAAATCAGTAGCAGTTCCTTTTAAATCGGGGGGGGGGGGGG
>VZTE01001604.1:1872043-1894136 GCA_013397775.1 Eulacestoma nigropectus | reverse complement strand
GGGGGGGTGTTCTGTCTCCATGGAAACACTGCTAAACTTCCAGCTTAAAAACCTGTACCAGGACAATGGTACTTTTGCCAGACCAGCTTTGACAAACAGTATGTGTTTTTTAGATGTCATGGCTACACAGTTCTCTGCAATTCTCTGACCTGAGAGATCCCGGCTGGGTTCTGGCACTTTGGTGTCTCCTGGAGTTGGTATTTCATATCCGCATTTTTCTTACAGCCAAGCAGTCTGGTCTGACTTTAGAACACCTACTGAGGCCAGTACTTTTGGGACAGGCAACAGGGCCCTTGTAAGATCATTTCTGATATCCTCTGCTCTTAGGTGAACCTCAAGAGCAGCAAGCATGATGCGTCACAACCAGAGGGGACAAGTTTGAAGTGCCTATAGCATGGGCTGAACCATGAGACTCTCATAAGGCCATGAGAAATAATCACTGCTGTGTTTCACAGATGCTACAAAGAATTTTCCAGAAGATAAATATTTTGAGTTGGCAGAAAATGTACCCTTTATAGCCTTGTCAGGAGCTGGCTCCTACACAGCAGTATAGAGACAACAGCTTGCCTCCTCCTGGAGCTGTACCGGTTAGGGAATGAGTTGGTATAAATTTATTATAGTAAAAAAAGAAAACAAAAAGAAGCTATATTCCCATAAAATGTAAACCAAAAATAAACAGTATTAAGCAGAGAATTATCAATTTTGTTGTTTTATGAAGTACTTGATTTACCATATGTTCTGATTTAACATGGCTGTTTGAACAAGAGCACTGAGCAGCAAGAATACTACCAGGGGCTACTGTTTATTCCAAACATGCTTACCACTTGTGGCTCTGCATATCTTCTATTCATTTACAAATGTGGATCAGGAGAAGAACAGAACAATTACCTGACAGGTTTGAGCTGGGCAGTGGAAAGTTTCAAAACCTGCCCTTGTTTTTGGGTTCAGTTTCCATTAATTGGAAAGTTAAAAGATTTGAAATGCATTTACACACGAAGTTTAATACTGAATAACAGTAAAGCAACTGTAACCTTGTAAAAAATCCTACTTTTAGTAAAATTGTGGTTCCATTGAAATCAAGGTGTCTGCATCACTGAATGACTATTTTCATCAACCAAGTAATTTTGCTTTTCAAGTCTGCATTTTTGGGGGCAGTTATAAGAAAGAAAATAGATCAGCCTTGCATTGTCATAACCAAGATTGATGAAGTTAGTGCTCAAGGCTGGCTATAAAAAAGATAGAAATGTGTAAAGTACAGGAAATTGAACTACTGTGAAGTTACAGTAAACTACACCAGTTGGTATATCATGGAAGTGTAGAAGTGAAAACATGCAGAAGAAAAGTCAGAAATGACAGTTTCTCTAATGCTATCCCACATATCGCGTGATATTCCTGCTAAATTCAGTCTTTGCAAATAAGGCGTACTTGCAAATAAATTTGGTAGAGACATTATTCATGTATGCTTGGTGTCTGAACACATATTGTACCCCCAAGGAATGGCACACAATTTATGTTTTTCTACCAGTAACACTTTTGCAGTGTACACAGCTGAAAATGGCTTTGTCTGCATCTTCAATAACGTGTACTACCTCAGATCAGCAGTTTTTCATTCAAGCTTTAATGAAAACAATACACTGAGCTTTCACATGGGGCATTAGATAAGCCTTTTGCTAAAAGCTGGCTCAGAATCTCCCCATTCTTTCAAACGTTTCTGGAAAGTTCATTTTAACTAACTGTACACATTTTTGCTGCCCAGTGAGAAAGTTTATTCTTTGAACGTGAACTCGCTGCAAGAGTGCAAAGCTTTGTTTAAATAGCTAACTGAAGCAGAAAAAAGTATGGAAATATTAGAAAGAAGTTATATTTCTGTTGTGGTAAGTCTACTTTACTGATGTTATTAAAACATATTTCCTAATGATTCACATACAATTTATTCCTTTCCACTTTATTCTTCTTTGGTCAAGACATTTTTCAAATGCACCCAGCTGAACTAAAGATCAGGTTTTGTTAAAGTAGAAACTGATAAAGGTTACTCTTATAAGAACAACCTGTAACTCTTCATCGTTTTACATGCTACTAATAAGCATTTAACAGATTTGTTTTACAAAATGTTTCAGGTTGTCATTGGAATTGAAAATTATTTGACTTCCATGCAGAACACGAATAACATTGGCATAAAAAATGCATACTCTTGCTATCAGCATTGCTATTATAAACCTACCATCTACAGCAGTTTTAAGATTATGTTATTGATAGTATGTAAGAACTATAGCTTGACAACAGAAAAATAAAAGGGGAAGAGCAAAAAATCTTGCATTTTTACTAAAAATATTTATTTGCTTTTTATTATTTATTAATTGCTTATTTTCATATTTTAAATAAAAATTGCTTTACAATTGAGAAAATTCAGGCTTGTGCATGGAAAACCTTATTAGCAAACTCTTTTATGATTTTCATAGCCAAAAAAAAAAAAAATATACCCTATGTGCCAGGCTAAAACTGTGGCTCCGCAGCTACATTTTTGACAATGGCTATTGAAATGGTAAATAATAAATACTATTTTCTGCAGGAAAAAGATCTAACCATATTAAATAAAAAGAGTGCAAACTGATGTTTTATGTGGCATGGAATAGCATTTTTTTTCTTTGTCTTGGTCTCCTAGTACTTTGAATAAAGACAAATATTTACTTACAGGGAAGAAGAAAAGGTTGTCAACCATTAGAGATTTCAGACATGAGTTACAGCTATTATAAATTATTGTTCTTTGTTGTTCACAGGTTGAGGTTTCTTTAATTAGTTAAAAAAAAAAAAAACAAACAAAAACCAAAAAAACCACCCAACAAAACAGGTATAATTTTAAAGCAGTGAAATAATACCCCCTTCTACCATTACAATCATGTATATCCCCAGCTGTAAATTTGAAAGATCAATCAGATCATCATTTTGCATCTCAAAAAAGGGCATGAATTATTTTCTTCCAGGGTACTTAAAATAGAAAAGTTAATACATTTTTCAACAACAAAGAAAATTAAACATTGGGTTGCAGAATTGGCAGTCTGAATCTCAGAATAATAATTATATTAGGACATGGTGTTGGAGAACATATAAAGTGTCTAAAGCCCTACTACAGCAAATAGATTCCAAAAGAAAGTAGTGCTCAAATTATCTGTGCTATGAGTGTATAGGTTTTGCATCTTCACTGATTTAGGCACGTGTTCAGCACTATCACAAATGCTTACAGATACATCTACTGTGAGTTAGCACTCTTAAAGCTCCATATGGTGAAGTAGGTGGCAGGATAAATTTCTTGAGCAGAAGTCTGTATGATGAGATAGTTATTCTTAAGTGAAGCTTTGCATAATGGTGTAAAGCACCTTCTGCTATGTTGTTATTTCAGAAGATATTTTTTTCTATTTACACACAGGTACACGGAAACTATTTCTTAATTTATTCTTAAAATGAAACCAAAATGCTTAATAAATTGATGACAGATTAGAAATTAAAATAGCAAAAGTGTTGAAAATTTGGGTAAGGGGACATGGACACACACAACAAAAAAGTTAGGATTCCACTTTTGTTCCTTAAAACAAGCTCCTATGAAAATTCCATTTCAACAAGATTTGTAGGATCTGATCCTTGGAGAATAAATAAGCCTTAAGATAAAGAAAGTAGTGTCAGTTCAAGGTTTACCTTCCACCCTTTAATTTGTTTCCTTATCTTCCTCCCACATTCCCTCTCAACCTTGCCTCAACTCCCCAGAATTTCAATTGGAAGAACAGTGCTGGCAAAGTTGAGCTGAGGCTGCACAGAATCTGTTTGAATGTCTATACACACATAATGCAATAAACCCACAACAGGAAAAACCTGCACATGCATAATTGCCAACCACTTGATTTCTAGATGAAGTGTAAACAATGTATTCAAAATCCAATTACTAATATTTCACGTGCAAAAAGAAGCTGAGCTGTGTTTAGCTTCTCAGTCTTTTAAGTCTTGATTCACAGTTGTTGTAGAAATCTCTACTCAGCGTAACCCACTGAAGCTCAGCATAACCCATTTAAGGACAGACCTTCTAGATGCTAAAAGCCTTCTGAGACTGTAGTTTGCATCTTAAAATGGAATACAAAACTGGTAGTATAAAATAAGAAAAGAACACTTAGACTATACACTTGTCTGTAAATAGATTTTTTGATGGTGCTATTTGATTTCTATTTGGAGGAAAAACACCACAATACTGGCTACAATACCAGTTCTCCATACGTAAATATTGGCTTCAGAAGCTAGGTTTCATTTTTTTATGGCCCAGAACTAAATATGACAGCTGTTATTTAGCAAACATAAAATCATCACGTCTGATAAAAATAACATACTTATTAATGCTGTATTGCAATAGATTTGATATTGTTGTTTATTTCAAATGACTATGCAGTGCTGGAAAACTGAAAAATTATGAAAGGCTGAAAAAAAAGGTTTCCCCAAAAGGAAAACCCAGGGGTTTTCAGTTTCCCACTGCAGACAGGCAGAGCCTCATGCTCCAAGGCCACACATGCAAAATTATAAAACCAGAGCTCTTGGGAAGCAAGCAGTTCCAGAGGCATCGGAAGATGGCCTCTGTATGGCTCACTTTTGGGGTGCAAACAGCAGCGTCAAGGGCTGTGCAAGACATTTGTTGCATTCCCAAGTGAAGAGACAGAAGCATTTTTTGCACTAGTCAAATCCATCTTGTGAATAGTTGGGACGTACAAATTATCATAAATAAATTCAGAGATGTGTCGAGAATCTTAATTTTAATTTTATACAAACATGGAGTCTGTGTTCTTGCATATCTTCCATGAATATAATCAAATTCTAGCCTGGAAACAACCTCTACAAATGATAATTGGAAACTAGTTTGCATGGACTTGTTAAGCTAGGTTGCCCTAACACTAACTGTAATAAAATTTTAGATGAGGGTCTTGCCACTGAAGATTTGCTTTCCATTGCTTTTCAAGCTGATGCTACCATACCCAAGAAAGCTTTTAAAATGTAAACATGAAATATATAGCCAAATAAATGTACAAACAACCCCTTAAGATCAATCTTCAACCCCAGAGAAAGACAGATAAAGAAAAGTAATGTAAAACAAATCCCTGTTGGTTTCTGAAGAATTTTGCTACAACAGAATAAGGATGAGACTGACATATTTGCATTTCCCTAATGGTAGCCTACATGACATTGTTCTGCACAGCACTTTTTTGGACATATTTTGAGAGTTTAAGTTATTTTTAAAACTTTAATATATGGAAATTAATAACAAAATACTATCTTTAGTGAAGGCAGCTTCATCAACAGAACTACAATTTTTTGTAACTTCACTTAGTGAAAAACAATTAGATTGTATGCATTACTACTCAGAGTGTATGTTCTGCTTAAAAGAATTTTGATGGATATCATTTCACATCACTTCCATAGCTAAAGTTGAACTTGAGAGCAGTGGAACAGATTTTGGCATTACTATTACGCATTTGTAAATGAGAAATCTGCCAGAGGAATTGGAGTTTTATTTTCACGAGTGACTCATTACTTAGCTGAAAACAGCTTGGGTAGCGAGCATGTTTTCCAAAATTTCATCTGAGAATATCAGAGATGATTTTTTAATGCATCTTTGAAATTATTTGTTCTGACAACTACTTTTGTGATTGATTTTAACTAGCTAAATCAGATGTTAAGTCTATTCATTTTAACAATTTCTGAACTACTTCAGACTTCCTAAAAGGTTTAGGATGACAGTTTTTGTCTGATGCCAAACATCATAAAAACTATACTTGTCAGAGCTAAAAAATTTAAGAGACTTCTAATCCTTTTTTTATCACTCTTTAGATGCTTTTCTGAATACTTTTATAAATTAAAAAGCTAAGACTAAAGTAGAGGATTTTATCTATCACCATTTATTTTATAGTTATCTTGTGCCTTCAAGATGTTTGCATGTAGGTTTCTTTAATTTGAATCAAAAGAAAAATAAAGCGAAAGAAAGTAGCAGCTGACCATCTGTGAAGAAACCATTGTCTCCAGCAATACCCAAGTATAATAGTTTACTCCTCCTGAGGCTAAAGCTAAGATAAAACAGTTTCTAACTAAAAAGCAATTTAAAGCTTCTAATCATGCAAGTTCAAAAATCCATCCTTTTATTTAACTGAAAGTCTTGTTTCATAGATATTTCCTAAAAAATTCAGGTTCTATTCATCCCAACTTTCAAAATGAAAAGATGCCTTTGGATAACTAAGACATCATATACAATTTCAGGTCCTTCCCTCTTCTGATTAAACTTGATTTGGTAAACTACTGTAAAATTGAAATATTTCTTAGCCATCCAATAATTAATTACATCATATAGTCTTTCAACATGAATTTTTTATTCCATCAGAAATTGCTCTATCGTATGGCAATGAAATAAAACTTTTTTGAGAATGCTTATCAAGAACTTGAGATTTTCTTGGACTGTTTTGCTCTTAAGCCTGAAGAACAGTGTCTAAGTTTAAGAAAATGCCATTCCAGTGTATTTTCACAAGCTCTAAACTTAGCCTGAGATTTCAAGGAGGTGTTTTTGTTGTTTTTTTCCCACTCCTTGCTATATTTTGTAGATACAGTAAAGTTTTCAATTTCTTGCAAGTTGTTTTAATCAAGGTCTGTCATTTAGGGGCTGAAGATAAGAGCTCTTAAATTAAATTGTATTTCCTGTATTAAATTGTATTTTCATTTCATCTGAATGATGAAAACAAAATATAATTTGTGAATTCATTTGTTAATAAATACTTTGGCACTCAAAATTATTTAATTTTGTTTCCACTAAACTTCATGCAGGTTTTGCAGTCTCCTAGAACAGGAATAGATTTAGGTAAATTCTTACTGCATATTCTTCCCTTATGTTTTACAGGGTACCATGGAGCCATACTCCATGGCCCTACTGAGGCTGTGCCAAGAATGCCTCAAATACTTCACAGTCAGATAACACTGAACCTGAAGTCTTTCATTTGTAACACAATCACTGGTCTACTCAGTACTTGTGGGCACATCACTAGAATAGAATACTAATTTTTATTTTAATAAAAGAGGACAGAAATCTTAGAAGCTTCTTAAAAATATTATAGAATCATGGAGTCATAGAACAGTTTCAGTTGGAAGGGACATTAAAGATCATTTAGTTCCAACCCCTCTGCCGTGGGCAGAGACACCTTTCACTAGACTAGATTGCTTAGGCCCCATCCAACCTGGCCTTGAACACTGCCAGGGATGAGGCATCCACAACTCTGGGCAAAGCTCTCCTGTTCCAGGGCCTCACCACCCTCACAGTAAAGAACTTCTTCCTAATATCTAATCTAAACCTACCGTCCTTCCTCTCAAGGCCATTCCCCCTTGTTCTGTTGCTACATGCCCTTTTGAAATCCCTCTCCATCAGGAGAGTACTCTTTCAGGTACTGTGAGGCTGTTCTAAGGTCTTCCTAGAAGCTTCTCTTCTCCAGGCTGAAAAACCCAAACTCTCTAAGGCTGCCATCATAGGAGAGGTGCTCCAGCCCTCTGGTCATTAAAGATCCTCACATGAAAAAACAACATGAACAACATGAACTCTAAAATTAAAAAAACTCTAAAATTAAATAATAAAATGGGTAAATAAAACATGGTCAAAAATGAGTTTTACAAAGAGTGGGAAATAATTCATACAAGTGAGAACTGAGGAATATCCCAAATGTGTGGAGACACCAAGACAAAAAGTCATGGAGAGGTTGTCAGCACAGAGCTACTGCTGAGCATTTTCATAAAAGGCTCAGCAGTAAGGTGATAATGTTGTTGGTAACAATAAATTAGTCATGACTGTAAAGTGACAAACTTCTTACAAGGCACTGCAAAAGTATATGAAAAAAAGGAATGAATTTTACACAGTTAAAACATAAAGATGCATACTAAGAACTTCTTTGTAGAAAGTATACAGCATAGTAAGAATTTGACAAAACCTGATTAGGAAAAAAGGGAAGCTACCAACTTATTAATGGAGATTTTTATTTCAGTTTTCATTCAAAAGGGGTGGCTCAACTGAGTAATTAGCAAGTTACAGGCTACTGGAACCAGTTCAGGAATGAACTGAAACAAGGTTAGCATTTATCTTTCCTCTGAGAATATGGAGGACAGTAGGATCAAAAGATGTACACAGCTGTGCTTAAATTTGAAAAAATAGAATAGAAGGATCCAGAGAATAACAAATTAATCAACCTAAGTCCAATTCTCAAAAAATGATGGAATAGTTGTCTTTGGGTAAAGACTACAGACGATTTAGAGCAGATATCCACTTGGCAAGAGAAAACATCAATCCCATCTACTTCCTCCCTGTGACTAGGCTTTACTGATAGGTGGAAGGAATAGATATAATACATATTAATTGCTTCAAAGCATTTGCCAGTCTTATGTACCATAATCATAAATAAACTAAGAATTAAATAATCTGGATTACACTATTGTAACTGCAGAGCACCATGAATGTGAAGCTGTAATTAGAGCAGCTACCGGCTGTCAAGCTGGAAGGAAATACTGAGTGGGATTGCACAGGGCCTGTCCTGGATCCAGTATTATTCAATATTTTCATTAAGGACCTGGATGATGGAATAGAGAGTACATTTATTAAATTTGCAGACAGTACTAAGCTGAAAGCATCTGCAAGCACTTTGGTGAATAGGATTTGAATTGAAAGTAACCTTGACAAATTGAAAAAGTAATCCAAAATAATAAAAAAAAAAAAAAAAAGATTCAATTCAATAAAGTACAAAGTATCACACATAAGAATAATCTCTGGCTGGGAAAAATACAAGAGGAGGAACAACTGACTATGCATCAGATTTAAAGAGGGTAATGTACCATAGAGACACTAAGAGTCAAAAACGTACTACATATGCAGAGCCATTTGATATAGGAAATTTGGACTAATCTTATTTGACACGAGTGCATCTCAGTCTCAAAAATTGCCATGGTCAAAGCAGCCTGTTTAGATAAACTGCTGCATGAATTTTAGCTACATCAGAAATTTTTAATGGGAAAAATAAAGGACATCATCATGCCTTTTGGTCTGCTTGAAAAATTAGAACTAGTGTTTGCCTCACAGTGTGTAGAATTTGAAAGTACAGCCTTCTTTGCTGCGACAATGTTCTGTGCCAATTGATTTAAAAGTTACAGCACTGCTGTATCTTCAGGTAGGAGAAGTATACAAACTAAATTGAAGGTGTTGAACAACACCTACAAAACAGTTGGCCACAAAGATTACAGTTTTTGATTAAGTATGAAGCAACACGGAGAATTCTGTACCAAATAAAGCTATAAACAAAAGACATATTTAAATAATAGAAGTTACTTTCCAATTCTGTTAGGAAGGTCGGGTTTTTCTGTATTCTCCCAAATAAGTATCTTCATCCATAATATGCATTTTTAATGCTATGTGTACTATACAGTTAATTCACACAAACTTCATACATTGTTAATATTTATGGATTCATAGACACAGTAGTTTTCCTTTTGTATTATCCTTTTCATAATATAGCTTCAGCAGATCTACTTCATCTACAGGATAGGGAATAAATAGCTATGTTGGGGATTCAGAGAGGATAATGAATTTTGAAGAGGAAACAATGAAAAATGGCATACTATTGCAACATATGCAAGCAGAATTTATGTAGGACACACGGAGTAATTATTCTATCCAATATTCACTAACATTTTTCACAGTTATCACTGTGCCTATTTTCACAAGTCCATGAAATACATTCATGAAAGATAGGACAGTCATGTTTCCCATCTTTGGGATCAAATTGATCAGAAATTATATTCACTGGCAAAAATAATTAGACACTTACAACAAAATTAATAAATTTTCAGAAAATTTCCAGAAGACTGGTTATTTTTATGCATCACCTAAAGAGCTGTTGAAATAATTAGAACAAATAAAAGTTCCTTGCATCCCTATCATTAGGATTATTAAAATATCCTTTACCCTTCACTCTCTATTTATTTATTGCCACTTCATCCTGCTTGGGCAATGAAATTAGAAAAAATAAATACACACTTAACAGTCGGTGATTTTTGATGTACAGCCTCTGCTGTAGAATGTGAGGAAGCCTACAGTTCATTCCATCAGTTATGTGTATCATCATGTGTAGTGAGTAATGGAAGACATGTTCCAGTAAGTGGTTATAAGCATTGACACTGCATGAAGCTGCTATCTTAATCTTGATTTGGGAGCCATTACAGTCATATTTTGAAATTAATTACACCATCCATGTTTTTATGAGTATGAAGTCTTTTTCTTACTTCTTGCTCCATGTGAAGTTATGGATTTCGGTCAGAAAGCCATAAAAAAGTGTGGAGCAAATACTCTGTTGTTAAAACCAGAAAACAGCAAATACTGTAACAGCTGTAAACCAAAAAACAGCAAATGCATAGTACTAGATAAATAATGCCAGTTACCTTTAGGCAAATTTTGTGCTTTTAATGGAATGAGTCTAGTAGTAAAGCACAACTCAGTATGGACATGTATCTGAATTCAATTTTAAAGATAATTAAAATAAAGGTATTAGTTATTAATTTAAAGATATTAATTGGAAAGGAAGTCGAGGAAGTGACTTAAATTCTAAAAAGCTCCTGTTGATTTTAATGGCAATAGTAAATTGAAAATTTTGTGACTTTCTGATGCTATCCAAAAAAAGGAAGAGAAAATAATTCAGAAATAAGAGCTTCTTGTCTAGTAGAAAATGCAGTGAGAGGTAGCAATATTGCCAAAGCACTTACCAGTTGTCATTTCTTAATTAGGGAAATATAATTCCATTATTTAAATTGCTTTATTTCAACATGCTGGTTAAAATATTATATATTCAGTATATTTGCATTTTTATAAAAATAAACAACTATCACTCGCTACAGTGAGGCACTGCTGCAAATTCTATTAGTCATGCTCATTTAATGAAATAATTTAAAGAAAATTAGTGGTACATTCTATGAACTACTGCTTTAATCTTCTAAACTTGTTGTCAGGATGAGGCATGGTGATGTTAAAATTCATTTTATATATTCTAAGAATGACAGAAAAGATCACCAGACCCTGCTCATGGTGAAGAAACAGTTTTGTTTCTGCTGTTTCCTTGAAATCCAGACTGAAATTAAAAGAGAAGATATGGGACAGTCAGGTCTTTTTGACAGTTATTCATACAGGTACGAGACATTTCTCTTCAGCTTTCATACCAGTTTTTAGACACCTGTAATTTTTAATTGTTATTGATATAAGAGATGCAAAGAAGAGTTATGCCAACTTGTCTCAGAAGCAGGTAAATATAGGGAAGGCATCATAAGCCAGCACATACCAGACATTTAATGGATCATCAGAGTGGAAGAAGTTGCTTTCTAAAGCAGAACTGATATTGATGGTTTTTTTAAGGAAGTGCCATTTTCCACTAGTATTTTATATTCTTCTGGAATATTTTATTCAAAGTATGCACAGCAAAGGACACTGGTTAAAAAGAAAAGAACCTCAGTGTACAAGTCTTGTAAAGGAACTCAGATGTAGGATAAGAGATTTTTCTGCTTCAGTTGCTTTCTGAATGACACTGCTTATAGAGGTCTTCTACACAAAAGATAAAGTGAAATCAAGAGGGATAAAATGTTGATATTTTCTTGAGGTTCTATCTAAAAACCCACTCTTTTTGAAATTACCTAACTTTGGCCTTGTTGTTCTTCCATGACATTTTGCCCTCAAGCCATTCCAGCATAGGGGATTACCTGCAACATGAGATATTTCTAATGTGGGGAATTACCATACTCTAATAGCTGACCTTTACCTATCAATTCATTAATTTTCCCTTAATTATCACAGTGCCTACAATGAAAATTATTCTTCTGTAAGTAAATGAACTGAAGTAACAGCACCTCCTGACTTTCTGCCCAGATGTTAATGTGGTAAAATCTTTCATTTATTCATGGCAACAGTTATTTTAAGAATAGGCAAATAAGATTGCAGTGATTCCAAGTCACGATCAAATTCTCATATTTCTTTTTTTTCACTTTTAAAAAGTTACAATTGATACAACCCACTCAGTGCCATTTACCATCATTAATGATTCCAGCAACAGTGAATAACTAAAAATTATTTCCAAGCCAAAAGCAGCTGCCAAGGTTCAAAAGCACTAAAAATTATTTCACTAGAACTTTTATGCCTAAACATGGATTTAGAAGTTTGCCAAGTGTGAGCATCTTGCTGTCTGCCAAACTGTCTATATCAGTCCAAATGAATTGGTATTTGATATGCTAGTACACATGGGGACTAGGAACACACTTCAGAGCATTTATTATCACCTTTACTGCCTACTCCTTGCCATAAGTATAGGCTTCACAATAGAACATGCTGTTTTCCACATTGTAGAGTATGGCGTGGTAATACTTAATGTTTCCCTCCAACCCCAGGAACAATGTACCCTCTGGAAACTGCCTCTTGGAAATGATGATATAAAAAAACTTACAAGTATTAACAGCAAAGAGAATGAAGCTGAAATCTGTCTGGGAACCATCTCCTTCCAGCACAATTGTACTTCTCTAAAGCCATTGAACCCGGTATCATCAAAAGAAAATGTCACAGACTCTTAAAAGCAAAGGACAGACAATTCTACAGATTATTGGATCATGTCCTATTTATAGAAATCTAACCTTTTCAGCCCTAAAGAAAAGCAAACAGAAAAGTGAAGTTGTGTCATAGATCCAAGTCCCAAATTACAGTAATTTTGTACTGTTATTGTATTTTGCTAATCACAGAGTCTCAGCAAAACACTGAGTCACCATCAGTATAAGCAACCTTTCATAGTCAGTAAATACAACTACCATACTTAAATATTCCTGAAAAATAGAAAATAGGGGAAAAAAGAATCAGAAAGGTTTTTTGCATTGTAGGTACTTTTTTATCTTTGTACATTGACAACACAATTTTTCAAATTAATTGTTTAAATAACAAGATAGACTTTGGATAATAACTGGGGGTGGGGGGGGCGAATAAGTAAATTCTGCAATTTCAAAATCAACCAATTATAATAGTAAATTCATGCCCTAATTTACAACTATGCTAGGGAAAAAAAAAATCACAGAGAAGACTTGAAGTGCAAGATAAATAGCTGTAGGTCCAGGTACACAGTCAATCTCAATTCCATATGAATGAAAATGGAGCCCGGTTATGCAGCAGAACAAAGAAATCCAGAAGGCATAAGCTTTTGCATAGCCTAAATGCAACTGGCGGCAAAAATTCCGAAAACCTTTCCGTACTTGGACCTAGCATTGATGGGTCACAGCATCAGCTGAAACAGAAGTAAGCTGATTTCAGTTCTGGATTCTTTCCAAGGCTTCAAAAGACAAATTATGCTACAGGATCTGTTTTTAATTGCCCAGCAAAAGTATGGAATGAGGTACCTCAGAACAACAATCTCCTCAAAAAGAAAAAATAACATTTCATAGTTATTCTCCATTATGTTCCTAATCTTCAGCATAATCTTCGGCATAGTTCTGTAAATTAGCATTATATCTGTCTTAAAATAAAAAAGTGGGAAGATTTGATATCTCCCTCCCACCCTAAAACTGAGTGCAAATTGCCATGTCTGCTATTGCAAATAAATCACCACTATTTCAAACACTGGGAATTGGTTTTGAAATTCAGTCACTCTTACATTTCACCATATTATTGAAATTTTCTCCATATTCAATGGGCTCACAGCTATAGCCCTTTTACAGAAAAAATAGGTGTCTTTAAATGAGTGCCTAAGACTCATCCCATATATTGAATTAACCCCCTCTAAGGATAGTGCCAACCATCCCTAAATTTTAGGTTGAAAAGGGCTATCTGTATGAAATTATCAGATCATGGCATAAGTTTCTTTATAATAGTCTCACTAAGCTATAACTGTGATATGACAAGGAAAACATGCACCTGTTCTCAGTTCAGAACTAAATGTGTATATATGTATTACTTTCTATTTTAGCAATTTGGTCTTCATCTGTTTTAATTCAGTGGTGTCATCTCCAGATAAAGAGTACATTTATTGGTTTGCTGAACCAAGATCTTTCCACCTGATAGCAGGACAGCATTATGATTTCCAACACTGCCTACCTGGCAGGAATGATAGCATATGTGAGATATAATAGCAGGTGCTGGAGGTGTTATGAAATGGGACACCAGGTTTCTAGCCCTGGTCCCCTAAGAAAAGCAACAATATTACAAATGTAAAATATTTTTCTAGAAACTTGTGTTCTTCAAATATTAAGAATGGAACAGTTAGGATATCAATACTGTCCTGTCGTGGTCTGATTTCAAAACTACCTTGGAAATTTCTTGTGTGAATTACTTACATGAGTGAACACTCTGTGCAAAACAAAAAAAATATGTGGATTTTGATCTCCACACTAAGAATATATCAGAAGCTAATCACAGTCTAGAGCAATTTATATTACCTTCATCAAATTGCCAAGAACTGATGCATACACTGCACTGAATCAACCTGGTTTCTCACTCAAAGACTGGAAAACAATATTTTTCACATGGTGGAACATGTTCGTGTGAGGAATTCCTATGACATGACTGAAACGGCTCAGTTGAGAAAGTTCTCACCTGTGTAAATAAGCTTTGCACAAAGTAGCCTTTGGCAAATTTGTAGCCCTCCAATTTTTTATTACAAGCCAATGAAAAAGGCTTTGATACTGGCACCAGAAAACCTTACAACAACAGGGTCGTCACATTTTAAGCATTGTTTAAACAGCCAATTTATATGAAAAAGTACTATACCAGGCTACTAGAAATTGTTTTCATCACTTATCTGCATGACCTGAAGCTCATTCACTTGTAATTTTCCTCACAGTCCAAACTGCTTATTTAACCTATTTTTTCAGTCATTTAGATATATATGCACTGGAATAGCATTTAATGCATTTGAAATAAACTACACTACTGTAAGTTTATATTGTTGATAAGCATCTTCAAAATCTGTCTGCGAACTTTCTTCTACAGTTAGTGGCAAGATATAAACAATGGCAGAGGCTGAGTCATCTGACCTTTTCCAGGATGGTATGACTTGTCCTCATGGGTTGCATTTTTGTCTTGGTTGAGCACAAAGGAGGCTATGGCAGCATGTACTAAACACCTAAATTTTTAACATATGATATAAATCACGGGAGTATGGCTACAGTCAAAAGGAAGGAAGGAAGGAAGGAAGGAAGGAAGGAAGGAAGGAAGAAAGGCATTTGGAAGGAATGAAATTAGGAAAGAAGGAAGGAAGGAAGGAATTCGGAACAAGGAAGGAAGGAAGGAAAGAAGGAAAGAAGAAAAGAAGGAAGAAAAGAAGGGAGAGAGGAACGAAGGAGGGAAGGAGGGAACTTGGAAAGAAAGGAAGGAAGGAATTCAGGAACTGAGAAGGAAGGAACTAGGAAGGAAGGAAGGAAGGAAGGAAGGAAGGAAGGAAGGAAGGAAGGAAGGAAGGAAGGAAGGAAGGAACTCAAACAGTCATAAAAATCCTTCTACAACTATTCATTACAAGAATTCATCAAGAGGTATGACCTTAACTTATAACAGCACTATATCCCGCAAATGCTTACAGAAGTCAGGAACTTAAGGGTTTAAGCCTGATGCTGAAATTAACATTATAAGAAAAGTGTGAGCAACTAGTATGAAAAAAAGTATGAAAATAGTTTCCATAAAAAAAAAAAAAATCAAACATACAAAATTATTTTACTCTGGTTTTAAGCAATAAATAACCTTTTATTTTTTTATTAATAAAAAACCTGCATTTGTAAGCAGGTCAGGTTTGAAAACAAGAGACAATATATCATAGAACTTTATGTAGTATTTAGGTCTGTCTATGCCCTGAAATCTTCAGTAATTGTAACATAACATGAGAAACAAACATATCAGGTTATGTTTTCTGAATGCCAGCTGACTACCCATAGTCAAAAATTTCCTTACAGTAGTGGAAAATATGTATATGTCAGGATTAATTTGCTTACTCTTATACTATGTGATTATTTATAGACAATTGTTTCTGTACTTATAAGCTATGATAGTAAATATGCTAAAATCCCTTTCTATAACCCATTATCATTAATTAAAGATAGAAATAAAATAGAACATTAATATGTCCTTTAGTTTAATTTAGAAGAATACTCAGTGAGAGTAAATGCTTTTATTTATATACATATATATATATATATATATTTTCCAGAAAGTATCAAACCCACAGTAATTTTCTTTGCAAACACTGCTGTAATACCGGTTAAGAATAACTGTCAAAATAAAGATCAGAGAATCAATTAATCCAAAATTTCTAATGAGCGACAACTCACTGGAGTCTTCTCCATTGTTCTCTCTTGAAACAGAATTTACATATTAGATCTATACCATGGGATGACACAGTTCATCCATATTTCACGCAATACCCTCAGTCAAACTCCTGTTAAAAGCCTCTATAATTTTGACAGAAAGAAAGAAGCCATTTAGAAAGAATGTTTCTATAATTGCACTCAACAACCAATCTGACTCTACTGTTTGTCAAACAGGACAAAACTGGCATTCATTTTTCACCTTGTAGAGTTTCTAGCCTTCCCTGGTACTTAACAAATGATAAGCATAGCTGTATAATTACATTTCATAAAATGGACGTGCAGCAGAAGTTTCCAAAATAATTGGAGCCAAAGTTAGTGTAGTATTGACACATAATTTTCCTTCCTCCTCAAATTTTATGTTTCTCTACACACACTGTGGTTACAGTGCTGATGGAAAATAGTCTACATAATACTATAAAAAACACAGGGAAGAATAGCTTGTGTAATAAAGAAAAAGAAATCTTTCTCAAAACTGATGGTAAATAAAGAAATGCATCAAGAATATATAGTTCTCAAAATATCAGCTTTTGAAAGGTGAAGCAATGAAATACCACAATTAAATTAAATTAAGGTTCTTCAGGACTGAAATAATCTTGTTTGTTATGTCTACCAATCCTTGGTGAAGTTTATGAACAGTTAGCTAACATTCAACCCATTTTTTCTACGAGAGTGTCAAAACAATTTTTAATTAGGAGAGTCTACCAAATGAATTCTTCTTAGCTCTTTGGAATAATATTTGGACACAAAAGCTGAAGCAGCTTTGGAAGCTTTCAAAAACATCTATGAAGATGTTTTTGATGCTATCAATCACAATCAATCTATTTTTAAAAAAAGCCTAACTTCCTTCAGTTAGATAAGAAGAGAGAAATATTTAGTTAGTGATATGAATGCTACTGGACACTGAATAGCAAACTGCCACTCAGTCTCACAACTATTAAGGAAACATGAAGTTCATTTAAGCAAAGAAAACATTAGTATTCCATTGATAGTGTTTTCCTCCATTTCAGTGGTTTTGTCTGACAAGGTTGCAGACAGAACACCATGTCTCTCAGACCTGTCAACTCTGAAAAGCAACTCCAGTGACAGGAATCATCAAAAATTGACTTTTCTATTATATGAGGGCCTTATTTTCTCACTTTGACTGAAGAGGTTTTATACCTGTATAATTTTAAACAGAATTCATTATATAACTTGCTGTTTATGCTGTTCAGAACATACGATTCAGCCTTTTCTTTTACAAGGTATACCTCTGAGTAACAATATACATTTTTTGCTGGGAAAACATAGTCTAAGACAGACCACCTGACAACATTAAAACCAAGGTGCTGTGACGCTCTTTTTTCAGCCTTTGAGCTGTTCTCCAGTGCTTTGTTCTTCTGTTTGTTCTCTCCAGCTTTCTAATCTCTTTTGCCCCACATATTTTAACCCTTAGTATTTCTCACACTGAAGCTAACATTGAGGATAAAATATACAGTATCAGCAGGAAGATTAAAGCTCTTAAAGCATAAAGCAAGATGTTAAAGAGATCAACTGTTTCTGTGTTCTGAGACCCAGAGGCAAGAGCCAGCTGAAGAAAACAGGCTGATTGAAGAAAATGACACACTTGTTTTGAACATTTCTTCCTCTCCACAAAACCAGTAAAAGTTACAACTCTTCCCTCTGTTTCTCCTTGCAGTAGTGTCCCGGAGTCTAATTTTCCAGTGCCAGCAGCATCAACACTGCGGAGTGTGCTTACTGTGTCCATCACCCACTCGGTGCCAAAGATCTGGGAAAAGGCAAGTTTATCCTCCCGCCTGCTGTCTGAACTACCAAGTGCTGGCTGATATAAATCCTCCTTCTGAAACGACCCTTGGTATGCAGAGGTCATCTTTTGTGGAGAAACACGATAAACTTACCTGAAAAGTACGCTGTTTGGTGAGCAGCAATCCTCTGCCCAACATCTGAAATATTTGTGTAGCACAGAAAAGTGGGCCGAACAGTACATCTTCATTTTTTCTTTTTTGACACAAAACTTTTGAGGAAATCTCTTTGGTGGACTCTGCTTATACATACAGGGACATGTAGCTGTTATAAACAGCCAAATTATTCTGAGCACTCGTTTAGTTTCTAGAATAAAAAAATTCACTTACAGATTTTCTCTACTGCAAGATTGATTTAGATTTTTTTTTCATTTTTAAGGGATACTTTGCAATGTTTAACGTTTTTTTCAGGGAGTTCTTCCTTTGATTCAGAGAATTATGCACTATACCAAAATACACAACTAGAAAAAATATCTGGTTTTACCCACAATGAAATCAGCGATAGACATCTTAAATTCCATAGACTTAGACTCAAGTTTTCATTTTTCCTGTTCAATAACATATTTAAATCTAAAAGAAGAGAAACATTTTTTACTTTACAATATCTATTTAGTGCTGTGTACATCCAGGCTCCTCTGTATGTCAGAAACACTGATGTCATCTTTGTTTATTTGGAGTATGCATGCATACACATCAATGTATTACTTTAAAAAGTCACAGACATGTTCAGGGCAAACTATTAATTGCTGCCTGGGAATAGCTTAAAAACATTTTTGAAGAGGGCAGAAAATCCTGTTCATTTATTATACCATTTTATCCCTCAGATGCACATGGAGTACAGGACTACAGAGCTGCATATTACTGTGGCTAACACACAGTATTTAGATTTAGAGCCCTTTAATTTTCTCTCATCAATATTTGGAGAAAAGTGGAATGCAGTGCTATGCAATGATAAATAGTGAATCTAATTTCAGTTTGTTTTTCACAGCTCTTTGTGTTTAATGAAATAATTCACTTGTTAAAGCTACTGATGCACAAACACTATTGCAAATCCATCTCTTTTCTTTGCTCTGTTTGTGAAACAAAACCCTTAAAACCTAAGAGAATATTCAAGAATCTTGTATATTTACCTGGTCTAGGTATGAATGTGCTATAAAAATATTGAACTTGTTCCAATTTTTCAACAACATCCATTCTGAATGGTTAACACTCTTCTGAAATAACGTTACTGCATCCTGTAGTTTTTGAGGATAAATTTTCAATATGTTACTAGAAGTTTTTTTAATTGAAATCCTGTACAAAAATTTTGTAGATAATGTTTTGGAATAACTGTTATAAGGTACCGTTACCTCTATGCCTTGAAAAAGAATAAAACATTTAAAGTTACCTCTAAATCTTACTAAGCTTCTATAGTCTTTCTTCTTGTACCCTTTTTTTTCTCTTTTCTAATTTACAGAATTTCTCTCTGAACAGGTATCTTGATTAAAATGTCTCAAGTATGTGATTGATTCACCTTTAATATCACCTTTCATTGCATTGCGTCAGATGTGAAATTCTTGTTAGAAAGCGTTTCTTACTCTTTTTTCTATACGTGGTTAAATTTGCAATTGTATGTACTCTAGGAGCATAATGCAACACAAAACCCAGAAGCACAGGGTGGCTAAGACAGGGAGGCACACCTGGAAATCATCTAGCCCAACATCCTGCTCAAACAGGACTACTGAAGCTACAGCAGGTTACTGAAGGCTGTGTCCCGTGGGGTTTTGGCTATCTCTGAAGATGGAGATTCCACAAAATCCCTGGTCAAGCCATACCAGTGTTTGACAACTCTCACAGGAAAGAATCTTAAACAGAATTTATGGTATTTCTGTTGTGTCCATTGCACCTTCACGTAGGAAGGTTATGTCCTCAAGCACTTCAAGTCATATCACTGCCTTTTTGAGCTTATTATCTCCATTGGAATCAGCCTAAAGCTGTTTAGGATCAAAACATGATGCACTTAACCCCCTTAGAGAGGTACCCAGCATGGTCTGGCCTTGGTGAAGTTACTTTATAACACTCAGCTAAGAAAATACAAAAGGAGGGTTTAACTTCAATCTTTCACAGCGGCTTAGCATTAAGAGAACTAACTTTCCTAAGTGAAAACTAAAAACCACCTAGGCTCAAGGCAGTCTTCCCACAATATTGCCATAGTCTTGCCACCCTATTCTGTGCAAAAGTCCACTTTTTCCTTGCTTGGAACTGGATCACAGTGCCACCAAAAATAAGTTAGGATTTTCAATTCCTTTGTGTACTAGTTTGAAAGCAAACCAGTGAGAGAGTCCAAGTCAGAAATACAATTTAATAGGAAAAATAAAATAAATGCAATAGTACAGAAAAACCACTGACAGAGTAAGAATATAACCTGACACCCTGTCGGTCAGGGTGTTGGTAGCAGTCTGCTTAAATGGTGGCTGCAGTCCTCCTGGAGGGATGGTTCTCCTGAAGTGGTGATCCTGTTGAAGGGTCTGGTCTTCCTCTGGGAATCCAGTGGAAAAAGACTCCCCGTGGTGTTCGAAATCTCAGATTATATCCAGGATGAAATGCTTGGTTCCTCCCTCTGGGCAGAACATCTCACAATGGGATGATGTAATTTTATCAGTCATGCGGTGAGAATAGATGGCCCATCAACAGAAAAAGTCCCCCTGGAGGGAGGATGGGTCATAGCAGAGATAAGGAACACTGCCCCACCTGGTTTCAACAGCTGGCCCATTAACAGGAGATATCCCCAGAGTTTATCAGGGATGAGTCATGAAGGAGGTGGGGAACATTGCCCCACCGGTTTTTAACAGCTTATGAATATGGTGATAGAATACATACTTTCGGGCACATCTTACATTGTAACCTAGGACACTTTGCAACAACTAGATGCACTGAGCATCACTATATATATTCACACTTATTCTTAAAACCTGCGGGGATGGGTGGGGGGGGGGAGTGGTGTTGTATGTTTCTTTTTTTGTATTTTGTACTGCTGGACATTTACTATTATATCCAGGTTGCATACTGGCTGAGCTTCTAGCTGTCAGGCCTAGACCATCAGCAAGATTTACAAACTGAACACAGTGCAAAATCCAGGCTGTTTACATCAATCCACATATTTTGTCATAATGAAATGAATATCAATGCAAAACGCATGAGGGAAAACAACTGACTGGATCTGACAACAGTGCCTATGGTAAACACTGTTTTCTCAAGTTCTCTCAAGTTTTGCTTACTTTAATTTTTCCATGCTTCATGGTTTAAGCTGTCAAGATGTTAACTATTCATGTTGGCAGACAGCAACACCTGAAGATATTCCAAAACCAACTGTGAAGGAGGATGTTGTATGTTTTCCGTTCTCTGTGAATTGAAGAGGTTTTTTCAGGTTTATTTTTACTACTATTTTTCATCTCAATGGCCATTTTATCAATATAAACTCCTAAATCAAAATAAAATAAGGCAAACATGATCTTCCTTTTAAAAATTTTATGAACCAAAATAACCCCCAAAACTTTAGCCATTGTTAAAATATAATCTAATGAAAATCAATCATATTTATTTTACTTTTCTTTGTAGATGGGTGACATCTTGACAATGTCATGGTTTTATCATTGTCTTTAAGATCCTATGTTTATTTAAGAGCCCATATATTATGTCAAGTTATTGCAATTTTTTGTGCATATGCTTTACAATCAGAATTCATCAAATTAAAGGCTCAATGTATTTCACAGACTCTATAGTCCATATTTAAATTATATGCCTATAATTACCTAAATTTCAAAAATTTTTCCAACATTACCACCATCATTTCTGTAGAAAAATAAAGATTTCTTAAAGTCTAATAGAACCACACTTTTTTT
>VZTE01001604.1:1858797-1872011 GCA_013397775.1 Eulacestoma nigropectus | reverse complement strand
GATTTTTTAAATTCTAAAAAAACCCCCCTTTTTTTTTTTTTTTTTTTTTAGTATCAGGGTCAATGCAACCTCATCATTCTCATTCTCAAATATCTGAATAAGGGTATTTCTGAATTATATTTTTACCTTTTTTTTTCTTTCATGTTCTTCCATCTGATACTACTTTTACCCTTTCATTTTCTTCTTACAAACACATTTTGAAGTTTATCAATTTCTCGTGAGCAAGAAATTGCCAAAAGGAACAGCACAAGTAAAAATTGCACACTATTTTTCACAAATTAATGTCTCAATTTCCTTTAACCTTCATTTCTGAGCCTTCAAAAAGAAATGCCATTAAGTATTTGCATCTCAGAACATCAGGCAGCCCTAGGTCTTACTTTTATGAAGAAAAAATGAAAACTATATCAAAGTGATCATGTGTGCCATATCTTATTCTGTACCTTATCTTTGTGGGTTCTTATAATCTGCAACGACAAAGTTGGTTTCTTTCCATGTGAATTGTGGTTCAAATCTTCCACTTGTATTTTCACATTGTTGCTGGGTTTTTTGTCTAATATTGCAGAACTTTCATAGCAGTTTTAGAGAAGATATATTGACCATGTCATGGTAGTGCAAATCTTTATTAGGTTTAGTTTTCCATTTTCTAACTGAAAGGATATTTAGTCATGCATATACAAGAATAATTTCTACTTTAAAACTCCCATTAAGTTTTTATTGACTACTTCATATTTTTGAGAGACTTTAAAGCCTTCCAATTTGAAGCCAAGATTATTTATCTGGTGCTTTTGCAGAGTGTTTTTCTTTTTCAAAGGTGAAAAGTACTTTATTTACTGACCAGAGGTTTTTCCCTAATTGGTTTACTTAATCCAGCTGCACCCCTTTACCCAATTTTTAATATTTTATTTAATCTCTAAACATTGACATTCTTCTGCCATAAAGAATGTATTACATGCCACATTAATACATATTCAACCTACTATTATTGTCTCTGCTATTGTAGCAGAAGAGGGAAGCTCAGAACCCTCTGAAAGACATCTGTCAGTTCAGATAAGTCATACTCCAATCAAAACTCCCATCTCAAAACAGGTTTTCCTACAAATTTATTTTTGGATTTCACTGAAATTTCATGAAATAATGTTGTCAAAAGACAGCAAGATAGAGCACTGTAATCCCATGATCGTGTAATTTCCAAGGTCCTTACTTTTGCAAAGATCTGCTTGGAACAAGCTCTGTATGTGCACCCATTAAGTGCCACAAAGCCACTCCAATGCAGCAATCACTGGAGCTGCTACAGCCCTTTCTTCAGCCAGGCAGCATATGAGGGCAACACAGCTAAAATCTGGAATGACTGAATGCTTCCTTAACACAGTACAATTCTCCAAGGAGACTACTCTGTGTGATACCAGCTCAGAGGAGCGGGAAACCTTCCAGCAGTAATCCCCATGGGAAGCAGGAGGGATGCAGACACAGATCAGAAGTTAACAGTATTTACCTGTTTCAAATAAAGACTTTCATGTGCTTAACTACGTTTGATAACTTCTTTGCCCACAGATTATATGCAGGATAAAATTACACCATTCTGTCATAGAAGTTGCCATGATGAATGACTTTGTTACAATGAACAGAGACTGGCCTACTGACATAATGCAAGTCTTAAGGGAAAATGGCAAAGCTTAACTCTTCTCAGTAATTTCATACACCAACTGCAACTAAATACAGGAAAAACAGGAAACACTGAGCATGTAATTCCTAGACAGCTGCATTAAGAATTAAGGTGTTTATTTAACATGACACTTAAAATATACTAATATTAAATTAATGTACTTATATATGTAAGGTAATTGACTTTAATATAACATTATTTTCAAATTTATATATAAACAGTGTAAATTATAGAAAATACATGTACAGTTAGATAGTTAAGGGACTTACAACAGCTCCCACCATGTAGCTGTGATATGGGTGAGAAGACTGCAGTAATGTTCCCCTATGAGAGGGAAATGATGGAGCATGAGTGGGGCATGTTGCAACCTGATGGATCATAAATTGGGGCATCCATCATTGACCACAGTTTGGATACCCCTAGTTCCTGATACAGTTTGTTTAATACAGAAAGCAAATAAAATGTGTTCTTAATGAGTCTGCTATTAGCAATGACATAATTTAATAATTTACTTGTACACTGTTCAGTAATTTCCAGATTCTTGGTTTTAGATAACCAAGCTGAAATATAGTGCAATAGAAATGTATCCTATGTAGTAAAATTTTAGAAAGAAACAAAACAAAACAAAACAGGAAAATCAAGCTGAAAGAGGCTTTCCTTTAAAAAAATAGTCAGTTAAATTATGGCTTATTTCTGCAACAAGTCTGTGAAAATGTGTTCACAGATGAAAAAATTGCATGAAGTTATAAAAAATTCTCCTTAACAATTCGCAGAAATTGATAAATATAAAGTTGACTGAACATGGAACAAGATCTAGCAGCCTACCTGGCTAGCAAGCTCATATTTAGACAGAAATCCCTAAAAGTTTATTCATTAAATCAATCAGAATTTTAACTCACAGTTACAGTAATTAGACCATCCAAAGGCCTTTGTATCTACTTGGAAAGAAATCTTGAAAGACAGTACACCAAACACAGTCATTCTTATTATTAATTTATTATCAAATTATGTCATTGATTAAACTGATGAAATTATATTATCTCAATAATCAGAAAAAAAAACCCAAAAAACCCCAAACCACACAAATAAACAACCCGCATTGCTGACAATACAGAATACATTATAAGTGTTCCCTTACAGCTAAGAATTTCTAGTAGGAGTGTTAAATATTTTATACCACATGCTTTAGTTCCTTTATAGCAAGACTATAGTCAAAATTATAATCTAAGAATCAGTGCCTCCTGTATGGCTGGTGATATCTTTGGGAACACATTTCCTAAAATCTTATCTGGAATGTTTCACTACATTGTTAATTTTTGCTCTCCCACTTTTCCGTATCATAAAATTGGTGTATTGTTTAGCTACAAGCTAGAGATGAAAAACTAATTAGTACTTACACAGTGCTTTAAATATGTAAGGCACCACATAAATTTTAAGTTATCAGAGATTTTCAAAACACAATCTATTTCAAAATATGTTTTTCATTGTTATTACTTAAAAATTTGATTGATCTCATAATTTTTTTGAAGTGAGATATATACTGGATTAAAGTAATGTTAATAAGTACATATTTCTAAAAAGGCAATAATATCAAGAGGCCAGTGTTGGCAGGACTGAGTTACAGGAAGGGTCTTTGTCAGCTCTGCCATGTCTGAGTATATGTGGCAGGTTTTGCACTGATTCATCAGTAGTAATATATCTGTCATCAATCATTATTTTTCAGATTTGGAGGAGACACACATATTTGGGAAAAACTGCTACTCATATGCATTGAGACAAGAGGAATAGGGAGATTATTCAAAAAGTAAAAGGACTTACTTGTTTTCTTTGTTTTATTTATGAATGCCTTTATATCTCCTGTCAGTCTTACTGATGTAAACCGGATATTTACTCTTGGGAAAGGGAGAGTGTGTAGTGTGATTTATACCACAAAATAACTGGTGCTGCAGAATTAATTATTCAAATCTGACTGAGAAACATTTTCGCATTCTTCACAAGCAGTGCTGGCAAGACAAACCATCAAGGGACCCACATTCTGGATGAGGGCTGTTCACAGGTACATGCTACCACACCAAAGGGCTGAAGAACAGATATACAGCGAAAGTGTTCAGCATTATCTCAAATCTTAACTAATCCTTGCAATGATATTTCAAGACAAGACAAGCCTCACAGGCTTCGAGACAGAAGCAATAAAAGAAGGGACTGTACACAGCAGAGAAGCAGCGGTTCACCAATGCAGCTGTTGCCGGTTTGCTTTCAGACTTTCCCATAATTACTAACCCATCAATACCTGGAATAACTATTCTTCCCTTCTAAGGGAAAATTGTCTAACAGTACTACGTATCCACATTCTGATTAAGTACAAAGTTCGCTGGGATCTTAGATCTGATCTCATCTGTGTGTACTTCCCAGCATGCAGCAACAGTCTTAATATTCCTGCAGCACACAAAGCATACGACACTTGTGTCACAAAGGCCTTCGTGGGTAACCAGAACAACAGATAATTTATCCATTATTTCTGATTTTTCAGATTTTCCATTACACATTGCACATGTTTTATAAATGCTCAGTTTCACTTGCCTCCATCTCATCATGGAGGAGATGTCAGATCAAAAGGAATATACTAACAAAAGGAAAAAATACTTTCTCTTTTAGCCACTCAGTTATTTCAGAACATAAGAACACTAGAAGCAAATCTGCCATCTGTAAAAGAAATATGGAGACATGCCTTTCTCAAATACTTCTCTGAAAAAGTGCAGATTTGTCTGAAGTATACACCATGTTAAAAGAACCTACTCCAGGGCTGAGTGGGAAATCGAAATAGAGGATCATCTTCCCATTTATTTTTGAAGAGGCAATCATGGAAGAGTATTAAAAGCAATCTGAAAGGGAACTTGCAATTTCCCCTTTGCGGATGATTGTTATGTGAGGATTGATCTGAGCTAACGCCAAGATGCGATTAATTTAAAATTGAAGTTGCCACTGTAAAAAATTTAAATTCCAAATAAAACTGTTATTCTAAAAAATCCCTCAGCAGCAAAAAGTATAAAAATAACAAAATACATAAATACATAATTCATAATCAGCAAGACATAGGACGTGAAAGTTTAAATCTTCTAAACTCCTCAACAAAAACCAAAAAGAAATAAACATAAACAACCAACATCTAAAAAGCCAAAACATCCCCAAAGAAAGCACAATACAAAACAGAGTAAGTTCTCATTCATATAAATAATTTGCATATAAATAATTGTACAGAAGTACAATTTCAAACACAGAAAAAATTCTGGTCTTATTCCATCTTTATAACTTTCAAACCCAGGCTTTTATTTGTGTAATTCACGTGTTTGGGTTCCTCCTCTTTGTTTATTTGGGGGGGGGTTTTGGTGTTTTTTTGTCTGCTTGTTTGTTTTTTGTTTGGGGTATTTTAATTTTTTTTATTATTATGCACTATGTTTACCTATAGGTAACTGAGGCTCAGACTGATTTCTTCATAAACTGTGTATCACAGCTTGCAGCAGCATCTACAGAATCTGTATGATGTCCTTGCTTAAAACTTTGCTATTTAGTGATTTTGCATATATTCAGGGATTCACCAATTCCCCTGAAAAGTTATAGAAATAATAGAATCAGCTTCATTCCCTCATGTGCATTCACTTACATGATTAAAAGCAGTAAATCATCTTTTCTGAGAGGAACACAAACTACCATTTAGAGAATACTCAGCAGGTGAAAATGTTTACTAAAAAGGCACCAGACTTACAGTGGTGCTGTTCAGAATTATACTGTCTTACAGATTTATTATACCTCTTACAACGATCTCCAAAAAATGCAGTTGAAGAAATAGAGAATAACTTTATTCAAAACAATGCAAAATCAGCTTATTTTGAAACCTTAATGAAGGAATTAGCTTCACATTTGTGTTATATTCTAAGAGCACATAGTTAATATTAATTAATCTGATTATTAATCTTTTTTGTGTTGTTTACAAAATATTTTTCATTAACAGAATATACAATATAACCATAAAGTTATAAAAACACCAGAGTGAGTGCTGACTACAACTTGTTCTTTATATTTTCCGAAACAGGTTACTGCTTATACTACTATAAATTGATAGGTATAGTTACTTAAATCTGGGTCTGAAAATGCTGGGGTTTTCCCTATTTTTTTCCAAATATTTATTCTTTTATAAAGTACTGAAGGTTCCAATATCAAAGTCATGACAATATTATAAACGCTAACAGAATTCAAAACATGAACAAAATCTGAGATCTCACATTTATATAATACGGTCATTCCACTAACGTAACTATTTTTGAAAAATGAGAATTTATACTTGTATATGAAATACATTATTTTCTCATTTATACTGATCATGACAAAGCTAATAAATTATCTTTTTAGTGGTCAGATAACAAAGCAAGTTTTAAAAAGGATTTAAATTTTAATAAGGCCTCAATCCCACTGCCTGTCAGTAGCAACCAGATATGATTTGTCAAACTTGGTATCACAAAGGAACATCAGAGTTAAACTAACGTCTCTCAGAAGTAAAATCATGGAGTGATAGAACCAGTTCTGGGTTTTTCAGCAATGTGGTTAAAACTAAATTTTCTTGTCCAACAGACACAAGGCTTGAACACAGCTGAAAAGGAACAGGCTTTAGCTAGGACAGAGCCCAGGAAAATTGGACTTGGAACATTCTGAAGCCAGCAATAGAAGATGGCAACTTGTGCTATCAGAGGGGATAGTCTCTCTGCCCTTGCCAATGTACCCCCAGGCTCTGCTGGCTGCAGAAGGGTTTTCTACAGAATCACAGAATCATTTAGGTTGGAAGATCATTGAGTCCAACCTCTGACCACTCACCACCTTGTCAGCCAGACCATGGCACAAAGTGCCACATCCAGTTGTTTCCTGAACACTTCCAGGGATGGTGACTCCACCACCTCCCTGGGCAGCCCATTCCAATATTTAACAATCCTTTGCATGAAGAAATTCTTTCTGATATTTAAAATGAACGTCCCCTTTGCAGCTTGAGGCTGTGTCCTCATATCCTGTCCCTGGTTTCCTGGGAGAAGAAAACAACCCCCACTTGGCTACAGCCTCCTTTCAGGGAGTTGGAGAGAGTGATAAGGCCCCCCCTGAGCCTCCTTTTCTTCAGGCTAAACACTCCCAGCTCCCTCAGCTGCTCCTCAGAGGGCTTCTGCTCCAGACCTTTCACCAGCTCTCTTGACCTTCTCTGGACATGCTCCAGCACCTCAATATTTTTCTTGAAGTGAAGGGCCCAGACACAGGATTCGAGGTGTGGCCTCACCAGTGCCCAGTACAATGTACCCTGGTCCTGCTGGCCACACTATTTATGATACAAGCCAAGATGCCATTGGCCTTCTTGGCCACCTGGGAACACTGGCAGCTCATGTTCAGCTGGCTGTCCACCAGTAACTCCATGTCACTTTCTACTGGGCAGCTTTTCAGCCACTCTTCCTCCAAACTGTAGCACTGCCTGGGGTTGTTGTGACCCAAGTGCAGGACCTGGCACTTGGCCTTATTAAGCCTCACTCAATTGGCCTCAGCTCATTGATCCAGTCTGTCCAGACCCCTCTGCAGCCTTCCTGCCCTCCAGCAGATCAACACTCCCACGCAACTCAGAGTCATTCACGAACTTACTGAGGGTGCACTCAATCCCCTCGTCCAGATCACCAATAGAGATATTAAACAAGACTGGGCCCAGTACTGAGCCCTAGGGAAGCCCACTAGAGAGATCATCTGCCAATCGGATCTGGCACCATTCACCACCACTCTCTGGGCCCTGCCATCCAGCCTGCTTTTAACTCAGGTTCTTAATGGGAAAAGCCACCTCCTGCAGTCTAATGCCCTTGTGTCTTCCTACCTCACCTGTGCCTAGAATTCATCCACAGAGCAAATACCCACCTTGTACTCTTATTGTACCAGGATAACATCTTTCAGCTAAAGCTGAGCCTTAAGCGCATTTGGGAAAAGGAGAAGAGTTTCCTTATAACTCACTTCTAGATAGACGCAAGGCATTTTAGAGTGATCTGACATGGTATAGAGTAAAAGAGAGCCAAAGGACCATACCATCTCCCTTGGTTGTTGCTACTAGATCCCTTTATGCAAATGTTGCACATTCATATGACTTCATTTCACTGCACTGTTAGCTGAAATTCTGGTGTGAAAATTTACAGTTCTTCAACACGCATTTTTCAAGAGAAATTTCACCCAAGCTTAGAATGCTTTTAGAGTAATTAATCTAACACATTGCAATTGAGAAAACCTAACAGCACTTATATGACTTGGAAGAAAGCAGCTAACCTGCTCAAGACCTCAGGACAATTGTTGTAAAAGCAGATGACCTATTCCTTTTCTTGATGGGTTTAGAGGTGGGAAGTTTTGGGTTGGTTGGTTGGTTTTGTTTGGGGTTTTTTTAAGATAATGTGCATTGGGGTCCACAGCTTTTCAAGCCTGTATTTAGAGGAGACAGAACTCACTCTGATTTTTTGATCTCAGTATATTAAGCACTGATGGTGCAATGACTACTGCTGTTAGCCTGATAGCTTTTCCCCTCAGATGAGACTGCTTTTTAACTCCTGAATAAGTTATAATAAGAATACATATGCCTGTCCTCAAACTCTATATACAAAATCTTGCCTCAGCATTGTATTTTTTAGTTATTTCCAAAGAATATATACTAGCTAAATAATAACTTTTTGGTTTATCCAGTTTTCCAATTAAATTAGTCTCACTTGGTGAACAATTGAAGAACAGAATACTTATTAATGTAAAAAGGAAACTTATAAAGTCATCATTGTTGTTATTAATGTCCAAATGCTGTATTTGATAAATGAACTAAAATTTTATTTTGAAGTAATGACCATTTTAAGATAAGTATGTTTGTCTTAAATGTTTTCTTATCAATGTTGTTTAGAAATCAACACTAGCTAATTGTTTTAACTGAAATCAAGATCAAGAGAGCCAGAGCTTAATAGATCTGCTCACTTAGGCTTGCATAGTTAAAAGACAGAAAAACAAACCTGCAAACTTCCCATAGGAGTGTATGATGTGCTTAGGAATTACTAGGAATTCAAATACCTCTGGGAAAAATTTATCTAGGTGTTTTTCCATGCTGATATCATGTTGGTACTCCGTGTTTTTAAACAGCTAATATAAAAAAAAGCATCCTATAGTTGATGAATAGATTTGCAAAAAAAGTAACATGTAGCTTAACACAGAAAATATTGTTAATATTGTAGTATTTTCAGAGACTGCAATTTTCTCAAGCTGTTATGCTGACATCAAGTAGTACCTCTGATGTGGGAAAACACGAACATTAAAATCTATGAGACAGTAGAGATTACAAAGATACACAATGAGAAAATAAACTAGATCTGTGGGTAATAAAATACAGTTAAAAAAAGGAAAGAAAAAGTTCAGTACATCACAGATTCTGTGGCTTCATTAATATAACAGAGAACCAGAATTACAAAAAGTTGGAGAGATTGTTTTAAATTAAAAGAGCAAAAAGAACCTCATGGAAAAAACCCCCATCCTCTTACAAGTTACATTACATACACACTATTTCCAAATGTTTCTTGCATCATTGGATATAACATCCTACCATACTTTTCAGAAATATACCAAAACATTAGTTTTCTGCATACAAGTGTTTCTGTTTCAGAGAATAATTTTTTTTTCTTCTTTTTGTTAGTTGAAAAGTAAAAGCATATTATATTTGAATATGTTGTTGTTACCTGTCTTGAAAAGCCGGATTGTCACTTGTTCAGGAATACCTTGATCCGATGCCTGTAACAATCCATCTAACCTTAAACGAAACTCTATGCTGGGGGAGAGGTTCTCATTTCTATCACTTTTTATACAAAAAAAATTACAGATGACAGATCCTTTTTACAAGGTAGCCTAGAGTGTCTAGTTCTTGTCACAATGTTGTCATAGTGACAGTGACATCAATATACTTCATGACAATCAGTACAGCAATTTTTCTGGAGACAACACCAGCATTGATTCCTGAGTGTATTTTGTATTAACTTCCTTTTCCAGTCTCATTAGTTAATTTATTTTTGCACTGTTCTTCAATTCAAATGTAACTGCACTAATTATTTTGGTTTTAAGCAGCCTGGTTAAAATAAAACAAACAAACAAAAACCCCTGAAACAAAAATATTATAAGACTAAAATAATACAAAACAAAAAAGTTTGACCACCAGATTTCTTTCTATAAATTAAAATGTCTGCTATTTGTTAGTATAACACAGAGACCTCTTAGATCTGATTCTGTGACTCTATATTCAAATTTTTTTCAAATAAGGGTTATTTACAATATAAAGTACTATACATACAGCAAAAGGAGAAGAAAATGTTCGCTCAGAAAAAGGAGACATTCTCAGTCTCAAGTATATTTTTCTGGGAAAATACTGTATGTCCACTAAAACCCTGCTGTTTCATGATCATTCTTCACATCATTAGAGCATCCATTTTCAACCCACAACTTGTCACCTTCCTGAAACTTTTCATATTTTTTGTCAGTAATTGCTACATGACATACAATCATATAAGTTCCCAAGACACGAAGTGTATATTCCACTTTTTTTTCACTAAAAGTAAGAAAAAGCTGCAGTTCACCTCTTACCAATCTAATCTTTGTGTTGTATGAAATCTGTCAAGGCAACAAATTAGTGCCAATTGTTGTGTTCTCTATTGATAACAGAAATAATTTTCAGAAAACAAATGATAAACTTTGTTGTTGATTTCAAATTCTTCCTTCAAGTGGTATGACTGTAAAAAATGTTTTCTGATGTTAACACTCACAAACAATAGCTTGAATCCTGAACCCGACCACCTGTTTTTTCCTTTTTATTCAATGCCCTAAGTGGGATGCATCTTAACCCAATACATCTCTCCAGTTTCTAAACAAAAAGGAAATAAAATCCTCCTACTAAATAAATACAGTATGTTCCCATATCTTGACCATTTGATGTATTTGTAATTGTAAACATTTGAAATAAAAGGCACACTCAAAAAAAGAGAAATACAGAAAACGGGGATACCTTTTAGAAACAAGCTTCATTTCCTGTCAGTTAATATTAGCCACATTAGGTCTGTAGTTCAGTTAGTTATCTGTACTTCACACAGCCTGAAAAAGCAATTCACTCTGCCATACGAACATCTTTGTTAACTGGGATCACTCATCCTCCAAAGGTGCCTCTCTCTATCCATTAACTACCATCTATATTAGTTATGTCTACCATAACCTATAGCTATCTCAAACTAGACACATTGCTTAGCCTGGGTCTCTTAAAAGGCTCATCTCATCATAAATAAATATGGATTCATAAATAAATATGGATTCATATATACTACACCCAATCAAATGTTCAGGTAGTAGATTTAGAGGAGAAAAGCTACTGCTATCTGTAATTAACCAAATACCTGTAATCAAAGACTTCATAAGCAAAAAGTGCTTTTGAAACTCAGAATACAGGTGTTCACAAAGGAACACGTTTCTCCAATAGCTACTCTCAAGTGGTCAAACCACGACCTTTTTCTCAGGATGTTCCTGAATAAAGACACACAGAACAATCTGAGTTGCAGTGCTTAGGTTGCCACGTCTAATGTTAGGGTTATACTCAGCAGAAAGGCTATCTTACTCTGAAATGCAATTACTGCACTACCTGATAAACAAGACAGGCTCTTTGCTATCAGCAGCAGTTAATGGAAGGCCTGACTGCCTCAGGCACTTTATGACTATCCCTAAATGATTATATTATAATCATTTGAAAAATTTGACCAGACCTATATTATAAAGGATGAGCAATAGATCAGAGTCTTGTCCTGTGAGTTGGTACTTGGCACAAAGTCAAGTGTATTTACATCACAGTATTCATATATTTAAGTAGAAAACTAGCCGCACTGATTTAACCATGCAAATTGTGAATAAGTAGTCTACAGTGCATTAAGGATTCAAAACAAAAAAAGCATGTTTTATTCCCTTATAAAGTAAAACTTCCAGGAGAAAAAAATTATCATTTTGAAGCTTTTAAATTACTAAATTGCAAAATATTGTTGACAGCATTATAAATATTGGAATATTTTAGTAGTTATTTTTAAAGTTATTCTTCATAACTGATACCTTTATTAGTCAATTACTCACCCAAAAGGCCAACAGAGAGACAATATCTACCAGCTGCTCCTCTTAATCATCTGACACTGAGTTCTTCATTGTGATCATTATATAATGCTATTCCTTACAGAACAGTACAAGACAGAATACACTACTGACCTGAAATTATTCAGTGATTGACTGCTTTAAAAGTCAAATTATCTCGTTTAAACACCATGGTGATATTTGAAACAATTTTTCTTCCAAGTAGTAATAACTGTGAAAATAATAGGAAACTTAAATATAAAGGAAAACTAAGTCGTAAGTTCCCTGAGTTTTAACTAATACTTTAATACTTAAATCTTTAGCATGTCTTCCTTGCTGAAACCACTTACTTTCTATGCAACATGCACATCTAAATGGATTTGTTCAAAAAAAATCACATCAGTGAAAACACAAGATAATTTTATTTCAAGAGTACATAGAAATATCAGAATAGCAAGCTTTCCAGCTGACTAATATAGAAAAAAACCCACCAGTTTATAAAGTATTGTTACAACTTAGCCTAGCATTCAGGTTATTTAAGCAAGGTGCTAAAGCAACAAAATCCAGCAGCTCAGAAATAGTTGCGGCATCTTCTATTATATGAAAAACACAAGTGCCTAAGTTCTCTTCACAGGGGATGTTTCATCTCTTTCTGGCCATATGGTTAGTTTGGGTATGACTATTGTAAATGAAGATCATTATCAAGTTTTAATACAAAACCAAGTATGATGGAACAGACATTCTGTTCTCAGTTTAATCATTGAGCAGCCCTTCTACCAGTTCTGTTTTGGGATACTCTTAATTATCTTTTGAGATAAAGGAAAGGGTATTTATCTAAGGTTCAAGAACTCTAATTATAAACCACTAACAATATCTGAACAAAGGAAAACCTAACAAACCCCTTGAGGATCATTAACACGATGCAGTTTTGCAAGAAATAAATGTGGGATGATCATATACATCTTTTTATAACACAAAAGAAATTTGAATGCATTTTTTAATGTGAAGATCTATTTTCTTTTTCCTTTTTTAACTCAAGTAAGCTTTATACTCACAGTTTTGCAAGCAGACATTTATGAATGAGTATATATTTTGGTTATATAAAAGTGTCTATTTTCAAATAATAAAGTTAGAATATTTCTTAAGCAATATATATATATAAGAACTTAAATTATAGATTTTGAAATATGGAATAATGAATCAGGGCAGAGAAGGCACCTGCTTTCCTAGATATTCATAATCTCTATAATTAAAGAACTGACAGAGAACATGAAGCTTTTTCCTCATGGCCTTTCATTGAGTCATAACCCCTTCATAACCTTGTAGGTTTTATGAAATCGTGGTAATACAACATCATATAAGAAAGATAATAATA
>VZTE01001604.1:1773499-1858038 GCA_013397775.1 Eulacestoma nigropectus | reverse complement strand
GGTCAGTCTCTTAGAGCAGACTCTGGGTCTGTTGCATCACGTGCAGCCCTGTGGTGCAGGGCCTCTCACGTGAAAAGTCCTGTGGATGTGGCCTGTGGGGTTGGGGGTTCCACAGCTGGGCCGGTTTGTGTAAAAGGGAGGACGGGAGTTTATTGCCTCTGACCAGAGGTTATGCCAGCACCCGAAACCTCCTCCTCCTGCCCCTGGTTGTGGGGGAGTCTGTGTAAACCTGGCTTCTGTGAGCTGTGCTCTCCCCCCACCCCAAACTCAGCTGGGATGGCAGCTGGTGGCTTTGGCCTTTTGTGGATGCATAACTTTCCCTCAGCCTGAGGTGATTGAACAATAGGTTTCCTTTCATCTAATCAGCAGTTTGACTTACAGTCCAAAGTTTCTTCAAGGAGGTTTCTGTGGTTATAGCTTCTTTAAAACTTTACATCAATGTTTGAGGCATGAACTATTTTCAGTCTCTGACAATCTCGTATCATTGTATCTCACTGATCCCTAAGAAAGCCAGTGGATTTATAGTCATTCAGCATCAGAAACTGATACTGCACATCAATCTGAATCCACAGACGTTAAATACAGCTTTTTTTATTTTTATTATCTTGTACAATACTTCTAAACCCATTGTGCTACACTGTGGTCAGTGTGCTGAAGAAGAGAAGCTATCTGTTTGGGGTTTATAATAGCTATCAGAGGCCAATTCTTTAGTTTTCAAAGGGTCAAACTGCTCTTGTCATCTTGCTCGCTGCAAAACACCCCAATAAAGAAATAAAATGCTTACCATACCATGGTTTATTTCAACAATCATGGCATATACAGGACAGCCAGAATTAATTTATTTTAGAGAAATTCCTTACTAGTCCATGGCAAAATAGTTCACATATGACAGTGTGCGCGACTATTGTTGATAAGGGTGCTGAACAGCATCTCCCTGCAATTGCTCAAGATACCACACCATAGCAAATACTTCAGGGTCAATGCATCTTCTTTAAAATTCACAGTTAATGCACTACTATTTTTATATGTTAGGTATATAACCTGATTTAGACTGTTCCTTGCAGAAAATTTCTATCTACAACATTGTATCATAAACATGACTGACATATATTTAGTTTTTAAAACACATTATTTCTTCGTCAAGCTCCGTGAAGATACACAGGTGTCTTCAAATCCCTGCCTTATGTTCCAGAGGCCTCTCACACCAGACAGCTAACTTGTACTCGAATGCAACCTCTCTCCTATACATTTGGGTTTGTACACGATAAGACGGAATTCTCTAGTCAGATGTTGGGCTAGAGATAACTACAGAGAAAATAGATACTAGATAAAAAACCTGTAGGGCAAAGATGAGTCTATGGGAATCTTACATTAAGGTAGATCCAGCTGCTTCTGGTAACTACAGGTTTAAAGCAGACTATTCCAGGTCTTTTAAAATGACTAACTATTCTTGTGTATCCACTAGAGTATTTCCATTACTGATGTAACAGGATTACTAGACTTTTTCCACTGTTTATATTTTAGTGCCCATATCTGAAGTGAGGAATTTATTCTAAACTAACATATTTGCAGTTGTGATTCAATTTAAATGATAAACCAGACATAACATCATGAAGCTTGTCAGGTTTTTGTTGCTGGGATGCGAGAAAGCAACATTGACAAACACTAGTTCCTTGCAGGCCTAGTAAATTTAGGTTGGTTTTATTTGTGCTATACTGCCTTTAGTGCTCACTATCTTTACCATTTCTAGACCAAATGAAAGACCTGAGTAACTAAGTACATGCAGACAAACCACTTTGGAGTCCAGTGCTAGTTCTTTAACTGTAAAGGATGGTTCCTTCCCTTCACGAATCAATGGATACACTGCCAAGAGCACGTGCAAGGCAATATGAGAGTTCAGGACAGGTATCTCAGACTATAAAGATCAGCCTAACAGCAGCTCATGCTCACAAAACATGCTGTGTGGGGGAAGCTTGAGAAACTGGAAAGAGACAGAACTGACAAGCAATGTATGACAAGACAGTAACCTGAAGAATCATGTTCTAAATGGAGGACTGAAAGCCAGATCCTTTTGTTCAGTCTGATCTGCTAGCATTCAGAATGACAATCAAGCATATATTTCTATTGAAAATTTGTATGCAGCACACTTGGGAACACCTGTGGTGTTTCCCTACTGTTTTACTAAAACTTGAAGTATGAACACATGCACACAGCTGACTGCTTCTCTTGCTGTAACCACTGATTCTAACCCACCACTCAATCTTTTCAGTTATACTATAGTGCATCACACGACAGCTTCACCTCCAACTCCAGCCTTAACTACATGCATTATGATGCACACACTAACAAAAAAAGTTAAACTAAATTTAAAGTCCGCCCCTTTTTTATTTTCTGATGACCTTCTATGATTTCAGGTTTCTCAGGAGATGCTTTCTTTGCTATGTATGTAGAAGTTTATTTATTTATCTTAATAAACTCAAACCTGGTATTTGTATTTAAACTGTTTTTATCCATTTAAGGCTTCCATTCCCAGTGCTTGTTTTATTCACATTCATATAAAAAAGAAATTTAGATTATGATTTCTCTCTTCCTTCCAATGTATTTCACAAGATAGCTTTTATCCTCTTTTAGCCTACTAGTGGCAGGGACAAAAGTGATATTTCTGACAATATGGAATTTGGGGAAGTAGAATATAAATGAACTGGTGAAAGTGGTTCATCTCAAAAGTAATCCTACCCACTGCTGCAATCAGACACAGAAGTTTTGGCTGTGTAAAATAACAGTGAGTTATCACATATTAATAATCTATATTAGTATAATTAGAAGAACTAAGGTGTCCTATTTTTCTCAAGAACACAGGTTTTTTTGTCCTCCTAATTAATAAGAAGTTTCAGAATGCAGAAAAATATGAACATTAGGAAATTCATCTAATCACTTTAGAGTTACACTACAAGCCAACAGAAAAGCAAACAGCTAATTTAAAAAACCAAATATAATTAAGGAGCTGCAGAGACCCTTAGCATAACTAGGTAATTGGACAAAATGATAGTAAATAGCTCTTGGGGCACTATATTCACAGAATCAGATGAGTTGGAAGGGACCTTCAGGGATCACCAAGCCCAACTCCTGGCCTGGCAACAAGACCATCCCCAAGAGCCACACCATGAGCCCAAGAGTGTTGTTCAAACGCTTCTTGAACTCTGTCAGGCTTCTGCTGTGACCACGTCCCTGGGGAACCTGTTCCAGTGCCCAACCACCCTCTGGGTGAAGAGCCTCTTCCTGATATCCAACCTAAAGCTCTCCTGACACAGTGTCAGGCTATTCCCTCAGTTTTTGTCACTGGTCATCACAGAGAAGAGATCAGTGTCTGTCCCTCTGCTTCCCCTCACAAGGAAGTTCTAATTGCAATGAGGTCTCCCCTCAGTCTCCTCCAGGCTGAACAGACCAAGTGACCTCAGCCACTCCTCATATGCTTCACCTCAAGGACCTTCACCATCTTCATTGCCTTCTTTTGGACACTCTAATAGCTTCATGTCTTTCTTACATTGTGGCACCCAAAACTGCCCCCAGCACTCGAGGTGAGGCCGCCCCAGTGCAGAGCAGAGCTGGACAATCCCTCCCTTGCCTGGCTGGCAATGCTGTGCCTGATGCCCCCCAGAATAGGGTTGGTACTCCTGGCTGCCAGGGCACTGCTGACTCATATCCAACTTGCCACTGACCAGAACCCCCAACCAGGTCCCTTTCCGTGGCACTGCTCTCCAGCCTCTCATTCCCCAGTCTCTCTGTACATCCAGGACTGTCCCATGCTAGGTGCAAAATCTGGCATTTTCCCCTGTTGAACTTAACAAAATTGGTGATCGCCCAGTCCTCTTTGAAGTCAAGCACACAGGACCAGGGCTAAGTATCTTAAACAATTCTACAGCTGTGAGTGACGTAGCTCTTCAGACTCAAAACTCAACTTAGTATCTACTGAGAATGTGACAACAAGCTAGATATTAAGAAGTAAAATGAGGAATAGTAAATAAAACTGAGATTAATATGATGTTAGTCAATGGTATCATATTCAGTCCACCTGTTTAACATGCTTGTATGGCTAACTTTCAACTAATATCCAAAAAACATATTCCATCTCGACCAAAACTATTTAATAAAAATAGAAAAAGTCTTTTCACATCAGGAGAGTGCTAAGTATATTTGCACTTTTTTGTAGAAAGATAAAGCAAAACAGAAGATACAAAAAATAAAAATGTACAAAGATTGAAAGCTGTATTTTATTGTTGTATAAAACAGAAATATGGGCTTAAAAGAACAAAAAGGAAAAATTCTCATTCCCCCTCACCTAAATTTGGAAGTGGAATGCATTGCCTCAATATATGACTTCAGGGAAGAACTTATGACAGAAAAAGAGAAAGGAGATTGATTTATACAATAAGAAAAAGACTATTTAAAAATTTAGAAGGAAACTGAAGTGTCATGTTTCAATTGTTAGTTACTTGAAGCAATTTTCTATTTTGGAGTATCTTGTGGTTGCTTGTTAAGTAGCCACTACTGTCAATAATGAAATGCATTTCTCTTTGGGCTTCTTGAGTACGACAAGGCTTCAACTACTTTAGCTGCTCAGTTAACAAGCAGGGTTACAAATTGTATTAGGTTGCACTAACTCAACAAGAGCACAATCCAGACATAGGCTTTAACTATGGACTCTCTCAGAATGCAGCTTATAAACTCATGTAATCAGTTTGCTTTCAAGAGGTTATATGTTTGTTTGAAGATGCCTCATTTTGTGTTCCCCCCCACGCTGATAAAACCACCACGGTAGAGGTATTAGAGGATAAAGAGCTATAATTAGCTGTTTTTCTTTTCCAAATAATGAATATGCAAAGAGAATACTCCTGCTGAGTTGAGGAAGCATTGTAAAACTTGGTACAGAGAGAGCAACGTTTTCATAGCTGAAGAATCTAGTTTAACTCAACTTTAGCCAAAGTTAAAGAAAGATGACCTAGATGGGAAAGTAAGCAAGCCATATACTGAAACACACACTACTCCTAAAAACCCTCAAATGGTGAGTGGATTACTACTACTCTTGGAAACTTTACAAGAAAGCATTCATAAGGATACACAGCCATCTAGTGAGTGCTGGAGGATGCTGGCGAAATGGAGCAGATGGCCAGAACAGTCTAATTCTGTTCTGCTGGAGGTAGCTACCCCGAGGTCCTGGAAAGTTTAATAAAAGTCAACAACTGTAAGCACCTTTTTGTGCTTTCTTATGTATGGGACAACTTAATAATTTAGGACATTTTTAGATGCAAAACTACTATATGGAAGGACAAGCATTTTGAAGAAAAAAATCTGTAATCAAGTTCTTCCCTGAAGACTGTTCTTGATATCAAAGTAACATTTCTGATGACAGCATGCATGTTCATGCTGAGATTGTGACACTAGCACATTTGAGAAGTAAAAATAGAGTTATCACTATATGCATGTAAGTCAGATGTGGTTTGTGAGCAGCTGCAACATCAACACAAACATTTTCATCATGCAAGTGTCCTTTAAAGTGAGTGAACCTGAAAATGTTTTTCAACCGTGTTTGTTAACTGGGAGATAAGAGCAAAGTTAAATAGGGCTGAACGTAACAGTATTCAAAAAAATTAATAGTAGAACTGAAGGTTAAGAAACACAAGTTCTGACTGCCTACATGTGCTACCCTGCCTTTATCAAACTGAAAATAAAATGACTCATTTACAGCAGGAGATGACAGGTTCATTACTACAGCTCAATCAGTGGTCTCTTTATTAAGCTGTGCTTAATCATTGAGACTCCTGAGAACTTTCCTCTCCGTTGCTCACTGTGTATTTGAATTGGTTATAATCTCTGTTTTGAAGATGTATCTATGTGTTTAGGAATACATCATGTAGTCTAGATGAATTTAATTTATAATAACTGGTTGGGAAACTAATCTTGGTAGTTATCAGATTCATTTTTAAGCTGATAAGCTTTGTTCAATCAAATTTCTTACAGATACATCCTGACTTTCATTCTGCTCAATATTTTTACAGACAATATTCAATAGTGACAAGAATTTTGGCATCATTCAATGTTTTGGTCAACAGAGTAGAAAAATCCCTTTTCTCTGCATATAACACCATGCTAGGAGAAGCCTAAGACTTGCTGTAGAATGGTTTTAATACAGGAAAAGAGTCACAAAGAAACCTGAACAAGCTGTCTAAAAGAACATAATGAACTTAAGACTCCATATGCATATATTTCTGCCCAGGCAGAAGAAACAACTGATAAGGTAATTCTGTGTATTTTCAACAGCTGTGATGTTGACAAGGTAAAACAGGGGCATTGAACTAACAAAAAGTAATTTACACAACATCAATGTGAAATACTCTGGCAGTAGACCTACAAGCTAAAGCTTTAGGTAAGCATGCTTACCTTTGTTTACATTTAATTTTGATTTATATAAAGTTTACCTTCTTTCAATCACACTCAGAATCATTCACTACAATGAATTTACTCACTTTTTCAAATTCATCTCTACCCAGGCAATGGAAGAAACATTGAAACTATCCCTAGCAGGTATAAAAACTGTCTCATCATAGCCTTTGGCTCCTCTGAAAAGCAGATGCTCAACTGGAATGTTCCTGTGGAGGCATACTTGCCTCAACTAAGCAGCCATCCCTTCAGAAAAAGTTAATCTAGGGAACAGCTAATTTCATTCAACAAAAGCCACTGTGACCTTTAGTTGCATATTAGCACATTTGATTTGAGCTGATGACCATTTCCCAGATATGCTTCTGAGACACAGTGCCAGTAGTGAGTAATTCCTGACCTTTAGCCATTGAATTAACACCTCTAATTGTAAATGAGAGAGCATTTAAACCAAAACTCTTTCTAATCAAGTAACTTATAAAACGATTATTTGGCTGGTCTGCTACAGAATATCAAATCCCTTAGTGATTGTGAAGGTAATTTTTTTTTCTCTGAGGCTTTCCTAATTTATATACCACAGCAATTGCTCTGTTTGTGCTTTACAAAGCTGTAGTGGGGAAGGTTGTGTCTATGATATTTCTTACCTGCTGAAAGAGTGGTAATATGTCAGTGCTACTTGAATTTGTTGCTACTTATCACATTTCTCTGTATCTCCTGATGCAAAAAGTCTCAGCCTGTAACCAAACCACAGTGGGCTGTGGTCTTACCCAATCTCAGAGGAAGCAAGTCTAGACTGGCAAATTTGCATATGGCAGAGTTGGGAGACATTAGTATTGCACAGACATAATTTTTTACTTCCTTGCAAGATTTCTGATTTTCACTCATGCAGATCTAAAAGTTTAATCTTGAAGCTACACAGGAAAGATGTAAAACATGATCCCTATGACCTAAGACTACTGCTGACTTACTCAAAGTACAAATGGCATGTCTATGGGCATTGTCTATGAAAGACTTGTGTCTCTTGGTACCACGATATTGCAGCAGAAGTGCTCAGGAATGCACAGTTAATGGAACTGGAAATATCAGAATCTTTAGTCTCAAGACCAACTAGAAAAAGGTGTTGCAATATTTTTCATTTTCAATTTAACTGAAATTTCTGTCATCTAGAAATGCAAAATATTCTTTTGATAGTGTATCTCTTCCTATTTGTCATAGGTCTCTATAGGATGTCCAGTACTAAATCCTATCAGCCTCCTCTTCCAGACAGTGTTTCTAGGCTTGCTCAGCTACCGTTAGCTTTTTTCCCCCCTTCCTCCTGATAAAAACCTTGAGGCAAATCCTTTTTCCCTGCAGAAATTATAAATGCTACCAGATTCATTAAAAGGAGTCCACTTCTTACAAGCAAAATTACAGTAATAAACTCAAAGTTGTATTTAAAGGAAACTGCAAATTCATTAATGTTAGGGGATTTCTTATAACAAAAGTAGAACACACTTTTGGAGTTTCAGTAATAGCTGTGTCCTGTTGCAGCATTTGAGAGAAACTGAACTGAAAGAAAACCCCTCTCCTAATACATTAATATACTGATTGAAATTATCAAAACCCATTTTTTTGGAAAAATAAAAAGAAATATATGTGAACTGGTAAACTCCCAAAAGGAAGTATTTTCCCCTGCCTTCCCCTTACAGCCCTTAGGTTTGCTCCAGTCTATCCACACCTCTGAACTATTGAACCAGTATGCTGAGCATACTAGCATGGGAAAAGAAATAGCTGCTATCTAATTACCTAACATAATTAGCTTGTGGGTTTGCTACCTTGAGACCACTACAACAGCTTCCTGCCTTTTTTTTTATTCGTTCCTAGGCTGTAAGCATAGGGTGAGGTTTTCAGATTTGTTTATTTTAAAATCACCATTTTAGGTAACCAGTTTTGCTAACCATATTTTTAGCCTAGATTTGCTAATGAAATGAGGCACTTAGTCCAGCTGAATTTCTACTATATTTTTTTATGCTGGAATCTCCAGGTAAGAAAACAAATGAGCAATGCCAACTGAATCTTTTCATTAGGGGAACTGAATCACCTAGAGGCTGTAAAAAGGTATTAGTTAGTTATTTTTGGTCATATACTGGAATATGAAGTTAACAGTAATTAGCATGATTCTGACATTCTTCAAAAATATACACCAGATTTTTTTTTCAAAAACAATACCTTCTGTATGTTGTGTTGAACAAATATTCCATTCAAAGCAGTGTAATTGTGTTAACAATAGAAGATATCTATTAGAAGTATAGAAAGCTGAAATATAGAGGAGATGAATGAAAAACGAAGGCTCACAAGACTTGATGTAAGTCATAATATTTTATACATCACTCAAAATCACAGCAGGAAACAGTGTATAAAACCTAGACATACTGAAGTTTTTCTCAGCTAAGAACTGAAATACTAAGGTCTAGCTGCATACCCCAGTAGCTAAAACCCTATGTTGTAGAATATGAATATCCTCAAAGAAATTCACACGAAGAACAAGAATTACCTACATGAATAAGGCTTTAAAGTAAGACAGTATGAACTTAAATGGTTTCTATTTTGAGTACAAAAAAATCTGCAGCTGTTAAGTGATTTTTGTTTGCTTTATTTGTGATGTATATATAGATATGCGTGTGTTAGAAATTGTAATTGAAACACTCAATTCAGTGGTATCTCAGTCAAGATAAAGACCCTAGGAGTCAAACTAGTTATTATGGGAGTAGGCTTTAAACATCTAAGTTGCTTTGAGGACTTGTTAATGACTCACCCACAGAGAATAAGACACAGTCTTCGCTTCTCTAAGACCCGACTGGGTTCTACCACTAGATCTCCCTGCTTTTTCATTAGCAAGTGAAGTACAGAGGTATTAAAACTCACACTATGGAAATCATTCCTTTCACATCAAAATATACTGATAATCTACATAGATAAAAAGAGGTAACAGCATTATTCAAGCCAGTTATAGCAATTCTGAAAACTATCATATAACAAACCTAATTTTCAGCCCTTTTATTCAAAAAAGCTAGGATCTCAGAGCTTATTAAAATGACACAGAATAAAACAGGTCTGGTTTATGCTCCTTTCCCATCTTATTTTCCTCAGTGTCAGCACAACTTACAAATGTTTTCTGTCAGCTTTTTCTCTTCATGCCTGTTTTCCACTGTCATCATGTACTTTGTTTTCATCAGTCTCTCTGCCCTTCTCTGACTGTAGTAACTAGATTTCTCCAGCTCCAACATTCTATTAACTACGTGTCCAAAATACTTATGACGTTTGTTTGCCTGCACTCTTGAAGCAGTGGCAGTGCAATGGTTTGAAGCCTAGATCACCAGCTGAAGATCTTCCAGGCACTGTCTCAGCTTCCTAGCTAAAATCTTCAATACCCTCTTTCTGGCCATAAAAAGTAGAAGGCAAACCATGTTTTATTTGAAAAATATGAGAAGCTGTCCCTTAACTGCAGCTACTCAGACTCCAAAGCCTTAAGAGAAATTAGGGCAAAGAGTTTATTTCATCTTTCTGCCTTCAATAAGCTTAGTCCAGAAGCTGCTTGTATGTATATCCTCAGCAAGGCTGCACAGCATTAATCTGGTTGAAGTGTTAAAATCTCATGAGCAGCTACAGAAACAGAGCTGGGGGGATTGAAACCTTCCTTTGTGCTCTATCAGTGGAACCTTGCCTGCATGCTGAACTCTTTTCTTTCCCTCCTCGCCCCCCCAGTGCTGTCAATAGCAGTGAAGTATCTTTGCTTTCAGTAAGTTAATTCCAAAAGAGCACTGATTAAATAGGGGGATATAACAGAACTGGAAAAAACCCTCAGCTGGACTCCTCAACCAGGCCTGAGGAGTATGACAGTAACCTCAAAGCAGAACCAGTTTCTATCTGAAAAGTGTCAGACAATTCGTCAATAGGGAAAGAATGGCTATAGCTGCCTGCAGGCAGAAGAATGTAGCTGAGGACCTTTTATTAAAGCTGTGGCCTCTATTCACTTCATTCGTTTTGTCTACAGCTCAGTCCACAGCTTGCTGGTGGCAGCATGTTGTTGCCTGACCTCTATAGTGCACAAATTTTAGCATCAAAATATCCTGACAAAAACATTTTTAGCCCAGTTTCCTAAGATATTGAGGTTTGTACAGTAAGGCATAAATATACATCAGTTTTTCTTTTACTCACAGCTGAATATATGGGTTGATTTACATCAAAGAATTACAAACCCTAATAATTATTGTATGCCTAAAAGGTTTGTGAAATTCATGGTTAATTACAGGAAACACTCACTAATGTCTCCCACTGAGCTCAACTCACATTAGAAAACAGAAAGACAGAAAGAATATGAAAACTCCAATCATGGGGTAAGAGGAGGTACAGAGACAGACACCTTTTAATGACAGTTTTCACTATATTATGTGTGAGAGAATTCAACCAAGAGACAGGTTTTTATGAAACCATGCTTAATTCATTTTGCTGCCAACAGAACTCCTGTTGATGTCTCTGTGCTGTGTCATCCAGCACTGAAAAATGCTTCTATCACACCGAAGGGCACTTCAGCTTATCTCAGGCTTTCTGACAAACATTGTTCTCACAATGAAAATACTTCATCCTTTCTTGTACAGCTCTTTGAAATCAAATTTCAGGGCAAAAATCAGTCAAGAGGGAAGAGAAAGTTGAATGCAGGAACTTTGGTGACTGGAAAAAGAAAGAAAAAAAATAAGTTAAGCAAAGAAAACAGCCAATTGCAATTCAAAATTATTTGCTTCACTTTAGAAAACTTAATGTGAAGAAAAATGTTTGGTACTCTTTTGAGGCTATTAAAATGAAAGTATAATTAATAAAACCTTTGTTTTACTAAATTAGTTATAAAAGCCTCAGTGTTACTATTTCTTGCTGAGATATTATTCTTTCTTGCATACTTGTTGAATCTGACCTAATAGTCTAACCAAAAATATGTAAAACAAATGATCTTCCAGGAAAGTTCAGAAATTGAGTTAAGTGGGGGGGATTTAATAATTAAAGTAGCATTCAACTTTCATAACAGTTTGCACTTGAAGATTTGCATGTACTTCAAATGACTTCTGTAGTCCCAAAAATGTGTCTGGACTGGTAAACAAAATGTTGCCTCTACCTAATGTACTCCAACAACTTTCAATAAATCTTTACTACAATTTGGTCAGATTCTAAACTCTTTAAAGTGTTGTTTCAAAAGGAATTTAAAAGTGAACTAGAAAATATCTCAATGTTATTTCATTTAGGCTAATTCTTAATGCTCTAACACCAATATCTGTTTGGTGCTCTATCCAAAACATCTTTTTTAACTGACTTTGTCATCATGTATATATCAATGTGTTCCATTTCCAAAAAGAATAAGGATTAAATTTTAATCTCATTAAACTTGCCATGTAAGTGATTCAAATTCAAACTCAAAGTTTCACCCTGAAATTCTATTTCTGTGCACGTCTTGTTTTCCTCATGGTTTTGTGGTTGGCTCCTTATTTATCTGACTAGGTGTGAGTCACTTTAATATAGATTTTTTTTTTAGTACTTCAGAGTTTATGAAGCATTTGCCTGTGCAGATGTCTGAACATATTGCTGTACAAGTGCAAATATCAATATGGTACAGGGTTCTTCAGAATTTTTAAATTAATAGGTTTCTGTTTAGGATATTATGTAACTGATAGAAATTACTTATACTCAGTGCTGAAATACAAAAGAAATCGCTGACTATATTATGACTCCAACAGTATATAATTACTATTACTTACACTGAATAGATCCGTAAATTCATACTGGTTCAGGTAATAGGAGAAAAAGCAATATAAAGAAGGAAGCAAAAGGAGAAGAAAGCTAAATAAACTATAGCAATGAAGGAAAAGGAAAAAATAGAAAAGGGGACAGAAAATTTAAAAAAACCATAGGGAAATAGAGCATTTTATATATATGTCTATACATACATGCAAAAATTTAGTAGCAAATCCCTAAAGTATCTGGCATTTGAAATAAGAACTTAGAAATTCAAAAGTTCGTTTGAGTATATTTTTGTCCAAAAAGTTTTCAATGGGCACAGATACTGACCCTCTCAATAAATCATGAATTGCCAAATTTTGGAACTCTCTAAACACAAAGAGTCAGTTTTAGAAAGGAGACATTTTTTATTCTGCATAGGGTGCAAGGTGGAAGTTTTCCACAAATCAGTCGTGCCAAGGAATAAAAAGGAAGTGAATTTATACACTGAAATCTACATAAACCTGCTTATCTAATACAGTTACCACCTACTATTACACAATTGTTAAGCTTCTGCAGCCTTACATAATACTTGTCATTGCACCTTTGAGGGTCTCTGGTGGTCATTTCGAGAGGTGCCCCCTTCTTAGTTTCAAGCAAAGTTCAGCTTAGGATGAGCACAACCCAAGGTTGAGTGCCAAAGGAAATATGATCTGCAGCTCAGAGACACATATTCTCAAACAACTGCCAAGCAGGATATAAAATACAAAAGCCTTCCACAAGCATTAAGCAACACCTGCTTAACACAGCTGATAACTTGTATTTGCATTCAGAGGAGGGGTTAAAGGTGAGAATTATACCATTATCTTTCATCCACAAGAGATATCAAAGGAAGGGACAGAGAATTCTGCTTAAAGACTCGGAGAATTCTGCTTAAAGATATCACATATATACTGGCTGAGCTATAACTGACTAGTCATGTTAGGCTAATGCTCAGCATGGGAAGCTCCACTTTAGTCTTTCACATGCATGTGCCTTCTATCGCTGTTATTTTACCCAAATGTGTGTAATACACACACACAAAAAAAAAAAAAAAAAAAAAAGTAATCCTAATGTCATGTTAGGAAGAGAAAATCATAAAGGAAGTTTGGACATGGAATTTCCTTTTACATCATCACTGGCCAATGTCACTGGAGAACCAGCCTTATTCACCTAAAATTTCATTCAGATGAATCAAATATGACTCACTCATATGTTACTCTGAAACAGAATACATTGCTGGTAAGTATTTGATAACACCAAGTTATGATAGCAGAAACTTATATCCTGTTTCTTCTTCTGGTATTTGTATGAGAACAAATCTCAACCTGCATCAAAACAACATCAAACACAGTCTCACTACATATTCTGAATGCACAGGACTAGAGGCTAAAGACTTTCACAAGAAATAGTCTTGAATTCTAATCTGTAGTTGGAGATTTAAACCTATATTTTTCACATCCTAGAGTTTTTCATTATCCAGGCTTTGATACATTATGAATAAATGTGTCAAAATAATAAATAAAACCTTTTTTTTTTTTCAGTCCAAGCTGAGCCTCTGTTCTCTAAGACTACAAAGGGCAAAGCAAGTTTGTTTCTAACACACTTTTGATTTCTGATCACGCTGAAGTGCAAAATGTTTTTGCCTTTTACTTTATATTCAGGAAAGTGAAGGAAGAAAAAACAATCAATAAACTATCCACGAATATCACAAACCACAAGGACTCTTGGGCTGAAATAATAGTTCAGTGAGGAACACTGGATTAGACAGGAAATTGCCTGCTCTACCACTAAGCCAAATAAATTTGTACGCATTTCTGGACTCCCTCTTGGCTTCAGCAGGAGCAAAGAAAAAACTTCACCTAATCTTGCCTCATGATTAGGGTAGGTCTTTTGCTACAGGATCTCTAGGTTCAAGGCCCTTGAGGTGAAAGAGACGTAGAAGGGTAGCCTTTGTTTCTTAAATGTCACAATCCAAGGCTACTGCGTAAAAAGCAACAAGTATTTCCTCCTTGGTTGCATTTGCAGAAGATAGCTCCATCTTTGAACTCGGGCAAAGAGGTTTCAAAATGGAAGCTTCAAGGGACACTTGCCCTCTTACAACTGCTGTTCTCTACTAGATGGCTTTAGCATGCTTCCCCTCCTGGAGACCCAAAGTAATTTTTTCCAGAGGTTGTTTTGTTGGTTTGGTTATTCTTTTTTGTTTGTTTGCCTCCTTTTCTTGTTTTGTTTCTTTATTTTGTTTTTGTTTTGGGGTTTTGGTGTTCGGGGTTTTTTGGTTTTGGTTTTTTTTTTAGGGGGTGGAATGGGGGTTTTTGTTTTGTTTTTATGTAACAGGAACATGGCAACCTATTTTTGCCATCTGAAAACCTCTCTCCATTACTCCATGATCAATTTATTTTTTTAATTTCAGTTCCTAGTCTACCAGGCTATTCAATCCTCTTAATCCTTGCTCAGCTGTAAGAATGACTGCTGTTAAATCTGCAACATTTCCTGTGTCCAAATGATCAGGGAAGCCTATAAGATGAATTGGACATACCTTGCTTTGGCCAAAAGGCACTATCCATCAGTTTCTAAATTGTATTTATTTGATCTGTTTTTCTTTCTTTTGAAGTTTTTTCCCTGAACATTCCTAGTGTTAAATCAGATTAGCAATCATCTACTTGTATGGGTGGCATTTTTGGATTTCTGAAATTAATGGATTATGGATCACAGAATGGGTAGGGTTGGAAGGGATCACAATTCGTCATCTGGTCCAACCTCCCTGCTCAAGTAGGGTCATCCCAAAGCACATGGCACAGAATCGCGTCCAGACAGTTCCTGAATATCTCCAGTGAGGGAGATTCCACAATCTCTCTGGACAATCTGTTTATTTATACATTTTAGTTCTCAAATTATTCTATATACTATTTTCTCCCACCTTCTAGAGAGATCTAAAATTGAGGGGGCCAGATGAACAAATCAAGTCTTGGGTCTTCTGGGTTCTATGCCCCCAATCTCTTGCACAATCACCTGCCTACCTGCACCTCTGGGCTCAAAACTACCCTCCTTAACTGAATCCTGACTGAAGTAAGGCAATTGACTACGCTGAGGTGGTTTGATATGCACATTTGCTCACTTTGGTTAAAAAGTACAACAGAGGAGTTTGTCAGTCATGGCTATTTTAATCTATTAATTGCATCAGTAGTCACTTAAGATTAAATATTTAATAGTTAAAACAATTATTGAAGATACAGTAACAAAAACCCCCACATAGTTTGCCAAAGAATAGTTGTCTCTTCTTCCATGCATTTTAATTTGAGGCTTCAGTGCCAAAACATATTAGAGGCACTGAGCCATATGCTTTATTTTCTCCTTATCATTAGGCTTACTCTGAATATTCATAGTTCTCAAGCGATAGATTAATACACACCATGTTACCTTGCATCATTGATCTCTCTCTGAAATAAATGAAAATAGAACATTTAGCACTTCCCAGAATGTGATCTTCTGGCCTGTAAATTTAATATTAATCTAAAGTAAATGCTGAAGACTATATACTTACCAAATTAAAATTTTTTTTTTGCTTTCAAAAATGAAATTTCTGTGGTTGCTATGGGATAAATCCTGAATAAGTCTTAAGTTTATTTTAAACAGTAAAACAGCTTTAGATAGGGCAGGTAGTTTTTGGGATAGGCTTAGCCCCAAATCAAAAAACCATAACACTGCAGTGCAGAGATCCAAACAAAAGACTCAAAACAAAAATTGAAAGTATTTATATCTTGCTAGCGCCCTGAAAATGGCCCCACATGGGACTATAACACAATTAGTCACCCATGAATAAAAAGAATAATAAATAAAACAACAACACAGTCAGATTCAGTGGGAAAGATTTGCACTATATCCTATCTTGAATGACGTGATATTACTTGTACGTATTTAAAAAAGTTGTCAGCATGCAGCTGTCTGAACAGTTTCTTAATGTTCAGTATTTGCAGAGGAAATTCTGCACACCTTTTCTCAACCATCTAATAAGTTTTGGAAAGTTGAGAACCTGCTGGCCCACTTGATTAGTATCTTTCTCTGTACTGAATTCTCCAGAAGCATCTAGTACTCATAGGTGTCCCAATAGCTAAAGGAAACCAGGGTCACAGAAAGTCACACAGGCAGTGTGAGAGATCACTGAAGATTATCATAAAAACTGGTAAATGCACAGACTTTTATTCCTGATATTAACTCACACTTTCTTACATGTTACCACCCTCCTAAAACCCTAGATAAAGGCCTGCCACACATCCTTAGTGGTGGTATTCATGGAGGGAATAGCTACTTTCTTCGTGGGAATGGAGGTGAGAAGCAATAGATGTATTAAGAACATGTTATTACAGCACTTTAGCATTTAAGAGCTTCTATTTTTATTACACCGGTTTCTAAACTGGAACCCTAAACCTTCACCTTGGGCACCTAGCCTGTAAATGAGTGAATGCCAAGTAGAATTTAAAGATAGCCAGTAAGAAATACTGAGGAAAACTGCGCACAAAAACTTATACCCTTTTTGGGTCATATATGCTCTATTAACTGCAGAGACATATCATTGTCTTCCCGGAGTAACATAGATGAAGAAGCCAGAGGAAAACAGAACCTTATGTTTGAGAATTTCAAAGAAATGACGATTTAGTCAGAAATGCATCCATGCTGACAAACAGGTAGCTAGATCCTGTAACTGGTAGAAAATTTCAGTGAAGAATAAAACATATAGCCAAAACCAACAAAAAATGTTTCAGCAAACAGTTAATTACTTGTTAACACATTAACCAATTAACATTGGGGAACAGATAAGACAAACTGTTGATAAACTGGAAAAATAAATCAAAATGTGTTAGTGTTTTTTTAATACATGGATTCCTACTCTTCCCTTTTAAAAAACAAATACTGACTAATTTGAATTTAAGTCTTCAGGACAGAGAAATTTCCCTTTCTCTGAAAAGACCATTGCCTGTGTACTAACAAGACTAATAAATGGTCCCCTGCAGCATAAAGTCATTAGAGTGAGTCTCCCCTTTTGGGAACAGAATTAGAGAAATATTTAGACAGTACTACCACTGAAACATTTATAATCAAATGACAGTGAAGGTGGACTGGCTGCAGCAGGAGCAACAATTTGTTTTGGTTGGTGGTTTAGAGCCTATTGAGAAAATTTGGAAGTTGAATTAAGAGATGAAAGCCTTTGGAAGAGCAGTTTTGTAACCACTTTAAAAGAAAAGTGAGCTTTATTGCCAAAGAAGCAAATCAGTTTAAATGAAAAAAAACCCCACAAAATTCCATTCTCCTATGACTAAAGACTAAAAATATAACCCTTGTCTTGTGAGTAAAAAAAACCCATTTATCAGTTGTTTTAGCATCTTTAATATATTAAACATTCTATTTTGGTTGCATCAGAAACAAAAGGCATCAAAGACCAAAAAAGCAAAGGAATTTGTCTGGCTGCATTTTGGTTTGGGCTTGACACATAGATTTCCAGTCAAGTGAAAGAATTTAAATTTTATGATGGAGATATTTTAGTAAGGAGTTACCCTAAGTCTTTGGCAGGTCATGAAATAGGAGAAAGAAGAAAATATTAGAGTCTGCTCTCATTTTTATGGGAGCCAAGACTTCCTTACAGATATATCATAAGAAAATATCTTTGCCATTTTATGCATTATTGCTTTAGTGTATGAGCCACCATTATTTTTAAATTATAGGGAATTTTAAAGAACACATGACTCTGAGCCCAAATGAATAAATGATTCCTTTGAAGATTATACTTCAGTAGACCTTGTGGCCTAATATAACATTTAAGATATGTAATAGTATCCATCATTGTTGGCTAAGACAAATATTATCACAGCAATCAAAAAGCAGAGTTCCTACAAGAGTCAGTGGAAGCTTCTTATCAAATTATGTATCCCACACGGACCAAATAATAGGATTCTCCACGTCTTATAAGTGGAAGTGTTAGTAAATCCAAAGATGAAGCAATAAATTACTACGTTTAAGTAATATTTTTCCCCAGTAAATACTATTCCTTCTTCACAAAAAAAGCATCTCAGTTGCTTCCATTTTTTTAACAATAATTACATCACTGATGAAAGAAGACATATATTTAGCCTGTGTTAGTATTGAAAAAAAAAAAAATACCCTAAACATCGTACTCATTTTACGCGTTCTTTTTCCTATTTCAGATCAGAACTTTCTACAACCATTCTGCATAATAAGCTGGATAACATCACAAGGATAATTATTTTTTAATAGTCATTTCCCTCCATCAAAGGATATGGAAAGAACCAAACTCGAATTAAACAATTAAACAGCTGAGGGGAGCAACATCTGTCACCAGTGTTTCTCTTCATTGGGATCCCATAGCAACTACAGTTAGCTTATAGAACAAATTACTGTGAATTTTAAAGTTGTGTATTTCTACATCAAAACTCCAAACTTCAGCACACAACATAAGAAGTGTACAGTACATCTATCAGTAGCAATGCGAGATGACAAATGGTCATGCTCACAGTGCTGGGAAGGCATCTCAAATGGCACACACTCCTGAAATTCAACCATGTTTCCTTTAGACTGTGCCTTCACATACTTGGCAAGCAGGATCAGTAAGCCTCTGATAAACCATCCAAGTAAAAGAACCTATGTAGATTTGTCATGCTGATTCCCTTTCTGGGGGAGGAGGGGGGAGGCTTCCCCGCTCAGATTCTGCCATACAAATTCTCATTGAAGGTAAGAGCTTTTTCATGAAGGCTTATCCCCATCTTTTGACATTACAAAGCAGCTGTGATTAAGCACAGTGCGTGCACATGGGTGAAAGTCACAGGCCTTTCTTTTGGTTTGAGCAAAGGCCAAGGTAGCTGCCACCACATACTATAATCCAGAATGCCTTTGTTGTCCATTATAACAAAAATACTAATTTCCCACATCACAACCAGAATTTTATTCTGGTCTTCTGTGATCCCACAGAGTTTCCAAAGCAACATTAAAGATGACACACTAATTTGTCTGCGAAAAGGTACTTCCAATAAACTCTCCAGGCCCACCATCAAGGAATGGAGCTCTTTTCTGGCAAGTCAAATGGCAATATTTTGCGAAAATAATCAAGGAAGTAATCAGATTACAGTTAATTTGTTATCTTCACTTGATGCCACAAAGTTTTACAGTGAAGGAAAATTTTATATATTGTTTATGTATTTGTATAAACTGAATTTAACCCAGTTACAGTGTGCCTGATTGATTTGAACTCTGTAACAACTGTACCATGAACTACCTGGAACCTATGAGCTATTGTATTCATAAAGGAGAATTGAGTGTTTCCACTTGGTGAATACACTTGATTCTTTCATATCCTCCATTCTTTCTAGGATGAAGTAGACTGTTTTCAGCATTAATTATTTCAAAATTCTGCTTCAGCACAGTAAGATATTTGCCCTGAATTACAATAGCTTATATGAGCATACTGCTTATATAGCGAAGATTTCTAAATAACTCTTTCGTTCTGCAGTTATTTGGCATTCAGAAACACCCTGAAGAAAGGATGTTTGTTTATAACAACATTTTCTTATTAAAAGAATTAATACAAAACTTCTTCTTCCTGGATTTTTTTTTTATTGCTTTCTAATGTAATTTTCTAAAGAATTTTCAACAACCATAGTAGTCAAGAGATAAGTTGTACCATGCAGTTTGTGGTCAAGGCATTAATGGAAGTTCAGGTGTAACTCCTGCTGGTACTTCGGGTAGAGGAAGAAGAAAAATAAAGCACACTTAGATGACTACATAACCTCCTCCTTTTAGATAATTTAGTGCATATTTAGACATATAGAGTCTTTTTAACTTCTCTGGAATACAAAAACAATGTCTGCTTCATCTCTTATTAATGGTGATTATGACCTATTTAACAGAATATAAACACTTCCAGTTTAAATTGATAAAGTGGTTACTCTGCTTGCCTACAGTCTATTGAAGCAGAATTTTAAGGTTCATCTTCATGGACCACCTGGCACTCAAAGTGCTTTGAATGTTTCACACAGTTTTGCAAACCAAGTATTTAAGTTAACCAAATTTAGCACAAGTATTATTTATTTTTCATATTACTTTGCCCCAGTAATGTCTGCTAAATAGAATTCTCCATTCCCACTATGCTTCCTCTCAGGAGAGTCATTGGTCATGTATACTGAAGGATAGCAAACTCTTAATTTTCCTATTTTGTGCAATCAGCTGAGAGCACCCAGCAGAAATCAAGCCTTAAGCTAAAGTTGTACTATTGGACCAGTAAAAACGAAGCATTATTTAAACTGCCGTTGCTGGGAAATACCAGTGCTATTCTTCTGAGAGATTTGTAATCTAACGAATTAAAGTAATTTTATTATTCTGCAGCCACATGTGCAATTTATGTTCTGCAGAATGATAGCCTCTAATAGCAACCCCAGCAAAGTCAAACTAATAAAAAACTCTGCTTTATGCTTTCCAGAAAGCAGACACTACACTTGACATCAAAACAGCAAGTTTAAAACTAGAGGGCAAAGGGTTTATTGTGTAAACTGCCATCAAGCTAAACACTGTCTGTGCACACCATATGATTTTTCTTCATCAAGACTGTTGTCATTTTGCTGTGCTTTCCACTACTTTCCTCTTTAAAAGCCGTTAATTTCATTACACTCCAGAAGCGAGGGTTAGGGAGTAGGAGTATGAGGAGGTGGCATGAAGATAATTTTAGAAAACAAACTGAAACTTTTCTAGTGAAAGATTCTGGCAGTAAAAATTAAGAAACCAGATTTGCTTATGACGAGTTGACCTCATTTTCCAACTCAAATATGACTTTACGTTAACCTCAAAATAGAGTCATATGGAACAAAACCCATAATTACTTTTCCATAGCAAAAACCAGAAACATCAAAACCCTTGCAAATTTCAGAAATTATTTTTAGAAATAAGCATATCTTAGTAAGGGCTGGAAAAGGGCACAAATACTGCTAGAATTTCTGCTACAGGTATTTTGCTTTACCTGGGTGATAAGAGAGGTTTGCATTTTAGGAATTTATGTTTATAGCAGTTTCATCAGACAAAGGATCATAAATTCTTATTGGCAGCCTATTTGCACTCGCAGCTTTTTATACGGACAAAATGATCTGGAAAAGAAGATTTCTAGGGTCAAGATAGCATACCTGAACATCAATCCCATTAGTAAATAACTTACTCCCAAAGTGCTACTCCTCTTTAAAAATACTAAAATAATGTTCGGATTTCGTTAAAGGCTTTTCTGCCTCTTACATCACTCTGTCCAATCATGTCCAATACTGATCCTGCTTTTGTTGTTACCACCTGTTTCCTGATAGAGGAGAACTCAGGGGAAAAAAAATCCAAAATCACACAAAAGAACCCAAAAAACCAAAACTCAAACATCCTATTTGTTCAAATATTCATTGAAATGAAGAAAACCCAAACATTCTCTTTTTCTTGTGCAAGTATGGCCCATGCAACATTTTTTATAGCTGCAGTGAAGCCTCTCTGGTATGATATTTTCATGTTCATTAATTACGTCTGTAGACTGTGCATAGCTGGTGAGGTGTTAATAATGAGAGCCTATGACAAAACTAGTAGGAGATTCACTGTTTTTGTAAAATATCACTTTTATGTTTCTTTAACAATTTCTGCTCCCTGCTAAACTTCATTAATATACTTTTTTTTTTCATTTCTCCATCATATATACCCAGAAAAACAAGAGAATCTTCTCTTTTATATTATCAGCATTTCTACTGATATATTTAAAAATTTTTCAGTGTTTCTAGTATTTTGTGCATTAAAAAAAAAAAAAGAGATTTAATAATTTACAGTCTTTGAACAGGGAAGAATACTCAATGCTTTGCCCTATAGTTTGTCTCTTCCTTTGTCATCGTACTCTGCCTATTTTCCTTGTAGGCAATTTCCTTGGGTACTTAAGAGAAAAGGAGTTGCCAATAATGGAACTCCTCTATCAGACATAAACCCCAACCAAACAAGAACCAAACCTGGACCACAGTTAAAATCAAGCATTTCTCTAGGCCTTTACAAAGAAAGTGAAATTTCAGTTACCAGCAGGTGATCAAGTATCTTGTAAAACAAGGAGTAAAACAGATTTGATCTTTTATCTCTTTGAGAAATCCTTGTAGAAAATAGTGACTTCTGTGCTTAAGACTTTGCTTTTAAAGCATTTTATATAATTCAAATAGAATTTAAATTCATCCACTTAGAATACTCGAGTATTGTTAAGAGTCTTGGTGACCCCTAACAGAGTCTCAAACTGTTAGATTATAAATTTACCAACTTCTAGTGTGTTTCAATAGGATTCAATTGATTTCATTAGTCTTGCATCAAAATCTGCCTTCCACCCCAATAGTCACAACTTGGGCTGCTAAGCACTACAAAAGACACTTCCTCAGAGCAAGAGACATTGAAAAGAAAGAAAATAGGTTTTACAATCAACATTATGTATTTGTAATTACATATGTCCACAGTGCTGAAGATCACTGGTAGCTTAGAAACATTCTGTAGGTGTCACCCTGAGGAACTATCCATAATTTTCATGAGAATTATTGCTAAGTTGACGTTATACAGAGATATAAAGAAGCCACACAATACAAAGTATTAGCTGTCCTAACAGTACTTAACATTACATTATCTCTGCTGTCTAATATTTTGGAGTGCCAAAGCACTGAAGATTTCAAGTAAGTTAAATTTAACATCTTCACCCTGCCCAGCAAGACACTGAATTTTATGAACATTTTCAGCATGTATTCTCAGCATGAAATTCCTTTTAAAAAGCAGGCAGACATATGTACCAGTTTAAACTAACAGAAGGATACAATTCCGTTTCACAGGAAAATTCAGCTGCTGATGAACAAGGTGACAGAGATAAGGTCTTAATTTGAGTAAGGTAGTATCTTTCCCACATACTTCCCCTCAGGCTGGAAATGTGAGTAACCTGTAACAATCAGCAGCACCTTCACAGTAAGTTTGTGTTGAGTTCCAATTGCATTCTGCAGTTACAGAAAGAAATATGAGACAGGCTATTAATTTATCTAAAGGAGACAAAGACAAGTCTGAGCCTCAGAGAGCTAATATTCAGCATACTCCCTCTTTGCTGAACACTGTGTTATTGATTCTTGGGAGCATGAAACTGGTGGTGTCAAGTCAGAAGAAAATGACTAGAATGCTATTTTTGCACTAGAGATGCAGACTTGTGCCTTTTGACAGCCTTAAATAGTTTAAATAGGCAAAATACCCAGACAGAATATTGTTCTGTTTGTGAGAACTATATTTGTGACACACAAGCTGTTTTCTGCTATGCTCCTCACATATGCTCCTTGTATGTATATTCCTTCATTTTTCATGCTTATCTCATTAAAAACACTTCTCCTGAAGCCATATCTAGAAGTTTCTTCAATCTAAAGCTACATCATATTTTTTCCCTGCTTTTTTTTTCCCCCCGTGAGCCATCTGGAGATCACAGACACCTGGGCTACAATACTTATTGTACTTATTGAGCCAAATGTACAGCACTTGTGTCCTCAACGGGCTGTTGTTACCATCTCAGTAAAGACATTGCTTAGCACAGGACATTACATTTCCCCTCTGACAGACTCTGTAGCCTCTCACCAATGGACGAGCTATGGCCTACACTACCGACCAAAGGCAAGACGGAAACCTTGACCAGGAAGTGACTGTGGAGGGATACTTGCAGCACTTCAGTGTTACTGCAATTGCTATCACGAATATTTATTTGAACCTTGTACCAAGGCCTTGAGTGCACCAACAAGGCTGCAGCTATCCCCATTTCACCTGGGACCTCCACCCACTTGATCTCAGTTCACATTAATATACTGATTAGAAAAACCAAAAAACCAAACAAAAAACCAAAACAAAACCAACTAAACAAAAAAAGCTAATGAAGAAACCCCAAGCCACAGTGGAAAGTCGTGACAGGCAACTGATCAGTTACACATGCACCATTTACCAGGAGGTGCTAATTAAGGAAAAAAAAAAAGCAAGTTCTCCTGTGGCAAGTTGTTCTCAAGAACAATTACATTGAAATCAATCTTCCAGAAAGTTGAGTTTTAGGAAGAGAACAAAACAACTTTTGACAGCTTTTATCTAAAATGTGTTTGAACTGACCTCTAGAGTATGATTCAAATCATATTAAATTTGCAACATACAACTCTAAAGAGACCATTCTGTGACACAGAGTTTGCAACCTCAGGATAAGAGAAACAAACATATTTGGCAAAGAAAAGGTATAAGAAAGGTGCCAAAGATAGAAAAAAGGCAGTTACAAACACGGCAATAAGCAATTTTCACAGCATATGCCTACTTTTCTGCTAGTACATAATTACTTCAAAAGCACAGTTACAGTGGAAAAGAAAAAATTCCTTTGAAGCTCTCCTCCTAAGCCTTCTTTTAGTCCTCCTGTAGCCATCCTCTCTTCAAAGGGGTTTTTCCTCAGGGGTTTGGCTAAACAGTGCAAACACTTTGGTGCAGTTTATTATACCTGACAGAGTTTTTACAGATAACAGGTAACGCAAATTAGAGTCTAGTAGGATTCTCAAGCACTGCTAAGCCTCTAACTACAACCTCAAGGGGTCAAGTCCTTCAAATTCTGGCCCAGGATCAGAGACTTAATCTTGAGCTGGACTAAATTACCTAAAGTGATATTTAGCGTATCAAATGACTGGATGGTCCTTCAACAGAAATAGTTACCCACAGATTCTACTGTCTTCATTTTCTAAGCTCAAAATTTGTCTCAGTGTTTCTTTATCTCTATGAATTTTATCTATAAAATGAGCATTAATTTTACCCATAAGAAACCTAACCCTAAAGCAACATTCTACGGGGTTATATGAGATATATAAGTCTTTAAACTTCAACTCAGTTCAAGACAGCTTTGAAACTAACTTAAGACATCAGCAAAAGATAATAAGTGCTCAAGATATACTAAGAATATTGAAGTGCTTATTAAAGCAATATAAGTAGGAATTTAATTTCAACTATTTTTAGTGCAACATTATAGATTGCTATAGACTAAAGTTTTAGTTAAACAGCTTATAGTTTTTTTCTTCTTTTTCTTTTTTTTATGTTTTAAAAGGAGAAGAAATCACCACTTGACCTACCCACCATGCCCCACCCCCACCCCGAACCAAAAAAAAAAATTGACATTTTCCAATTTAGAAAATAGTAAGCTAGGAACAAGTTCTTCCAACTCTGGTATGCAGGCAGAAAAGGACAGTCAGTACCCACAGCACTGCTGCACTGCTCAGTTGATGCCAGTGGATCTTTTTATTTATCATGGTTAAACTACAGCAACAGTACCTGATCTCCGCAAAAGATGCACCATATATCTTCTTGAGATCTGCAGCTGCTGGTCATATCCAGAAGCATCAGATAGGTATAACTCCATAATTCTATCAGTAGGAGACTCTGTACCCTGGTTTGAGGAACATCTGGGAATATCAGTATCTGAAGGAGCCACAGAGGGCCCTAGGCCGCCATGGGCATACCGCTTTGAATAACTCTTCTGCCCAGAGAGGCAGGAGATTACAAATAATAATAGGTTATACCGTACTCTAGGATGCCTTAAGTCCTGGCATCCTGGACGTTGCTTGCCTTTAGAAGTAATCTGAATCAGTCCAGACACCTCCTCTGAAATGAAAACCAAAATCTGAATTACACATTAGCAACCACTCCTTCCTCTTCCCTATGACCTCCCTAAGTCAACTGCCCACCCCACAAAAATACCTTCCATGACTCCTCCACAAATGCTCCTCAGCTGGTACCAGAATATCTCCTTTTAGAGCAGCTACAGCCTGGACTCTTCATCACAGCAGGCGATCATTAAGCTCTTCATTCATCCTGCTCTCCTATCCTTCTGAAAGAAAGAGTCTCATGTCTTAGGAATACAATATACAGCTTTTTGCAGACCTTGAGGTATCAAACTTAATTTCTCATGGGTTCATGTGAAAAATACTTTTTTTAGAGTTAATTTAAGCTTTCATCAGAGTGATTTAATGTTTCACCTCCTGAATAAACACTTGTGAGACCACAAAATAATTCTTTCAATTGCTGGAGGATTAAACTTTGTTTCCATTTTCTTAGAAGATGTGCAGCCAGATAACCTATGAAATGTAAACAGATTTTATGCCCTTAACTGCTTTTAAAAGGATTTACACATTTCTATGTAATTAAAGAAAACATTTATGCAATGAAAAAAACTGCAGAATTTTTTAAAAAGACATTTAAAATTATTTACAAATCTATGACATGAAACGATGTGAATTGTTTAGTATAACTTCAAACAAAAAGTATTATTTCCCTGGTAGTGAATGACAATGCAGTAAGCAATGAAATGAAACATAGACATACCTTACATCAAAAATAGTTTGTCTTCTAGAAATTCAGATTCTCATCCTTGAAACATTTACCTTCAAATTTTTGGTTGTTGCCATACATACAATAAAGTTCTGATGATAGATTAGCCAATTAAAATTAGTAAAGCTACAAAGGCATTAACAATCAGAGCATTAAGCTGGGTTTTTCTGTAGCTGCAAATTGCTTTACTATGGCCTATTTTTGTATTTCTTTTCACATAATCACCTCAGAGAAATGAACTGATACACTGCTAACCTTTTGTCACTTCCGAAATAACATTCTGGAAGTAATCACAAATCTTTGTGATCCATCTTTCTTCAGCTTTCCTCTTTACGTGTTCATGTCTTTTTTCTTCCTCTGAAGTAGCCCAAACAGACATGAAATCATGAAACATACAAAGGCAATAGTTATTCATAAAAATTTATTAGCTAATTAATTCCAGATAGTTAATGATTATTCATCAACAAATCATGAACTGAAGTGAAATGAATTATTCACAATTAGTTTATGTCTTCAGCATCTTGCATTAATTATCGCAGGTTTGATTCCTTTTGAGTCACTCCAGTTAGCATCTGTCATGATTAACAAGGATAGCATGCACTGTTACACAAATCACAGAGTTCCAGAGAGCGAGACACAGAAAGAATAATTTTCAGTTGCTTATTTTATCCTTAATCACTTACATATCATTACTTATAAGCTGAAAATTCACCTACACGAGAATGGCAGGAGCAATTTTCTACTCTAAAATTAAAATAAGTAAAAAATATAAAAATACTGTAGGAAATTATAGTTGTTAGTTCTGCCTCTCTTTCTTAAAGAAGGATTAAAATGATGTTTGAGGTTTTTCTTTACAAGCATCTAAGTAAAAAGTACAGATGCCTAAATATAGCTGTATTTTTCTTTCTGAAAAGTACAGCCCACCAGTTGATGTCTTGTATTTACATGGAATATAAAGGGGAAAACGGAATAAAACATAAATGGAATAAAATATAATTTTTTTCTAATTATATTAAAACTCAGTTATTCTATTGTTTGGTTTTGGAGTTTTTGGTTTGGTTTTTTTTTTCTTTTTGTTTGTTCACTTTTGTTTTGTTTCTTTCTCCACAAAATCTGTCCGTTATAATTTACTTCCTACATACTTATGGAAAAGCAGATGGATTATACAAGGAAAATAGAATCCCATATGCATTATAAAGACCCACCTGAAACAGAGACCAGAGTTAAAAGAAAAATAAATACCTCGGGTTATTGGGTCACTTTTTTGTTTTAAATATAAAATAAATATATTTTCTGATAAGAATTTGGGGACAGTGATGAAATTAATGTATTAAAAATTGTGAATATATTTCCCCTGTTTTATATTACTAACAAGGTTCTTATTAATACAATGATCTGTCCCTTCCGCACATTCAGCACAAGTGGCCTTTTGTTGTATCCCTATTTTCACTTACTTACCTTATTCATGTATACCAAACTGGGAAAGGCTAAAATCCTCTTCTATCACCCTAAATATGCCCAGATTAAAATTTTCTATAAATAATTTTTTTTTTCCTGACAAAGTGTCATTTTTTTTTTTCTGACTCTACTATGTTATTGCTCCTTATAATTTTAAAGGATGCTAACAAAACATTTTCTTGTCTCCTGTAGGAGCTACAGCTGTCTTTTCTGGGCACTGCCTGGAAATATTTCATGTTTAAAGCAATGTCTGGCTAGAGTCCTTCCTCGGTTAGACTAGTTTTTTATTTTTATGTAACTTAAGGCACTCAAAAGGTTTCCAAGGCAGAAGTGGGAAAGGCAGAACATCTCACCACGTACTAAGTGTCAAGGAATCCCCGTGAGCTGAATCTCTGCTGTCTGAATTGTTGCCTTGTCTTGACTGCTTATTGAAGCAAAGGTGGGTGTGAAGCACTGCAGGGTGCATGCTGCTTTTCACTGGGAGGAAAACCAGAGTGGAAAGGAAAACACAAGAGGGCATGCCCTGTATATTGCAATACCAGGGGATCAGGACTCCAATGTACATCATGGAAGGCATCACTCCACTTGAGAGAGCACTTGAGACAAACCTTTCCTGTGCTTCTTATAGAAACAACTCATACATTTAAGATTAGAAATATATATTGGATCTTCCCAGAGAGTCAACAAAGCACATTTTGACGTGGAGTTTTCATGAAATTGCTATGTAATAAAGAAATTACAGATATTGTTCTCAGATAAATGACAAAGTTATAAAAATACTTGCAATTGCTACAACCAGAGGATTACCATTAGTAGTCACTAAATGTCAATAGCATTAGAGAGCAGCGGCTTGGACATGTCCTCATATTTTGATTATTGAAGAAGACACGGAAAGAGTTCCTATAGACATGCCCAACATACAGCAAAAGTGAGCTGGTTATAATTTGGCTTGTTCTAAATACCTTGCACTAATTGCTTTGCTGTGGACTAAGGTTTCTTGTTTAATATCCCACAATCTGTTTTTCTATTAGTCAGGCTTTAAAGATATCTACAAGTTTGCCTGTGTCATGAACTCACAACTCCAACTGTTCTTTCTTCCGTTATGAACTTTTCCTTTGGCACCTTTCATATTACTGAAATTTTAAAGAAAATGTGTGTGAAACTCATGTAAGGAGACTTGTGAGTTTCTAAGTAGACAAGTGAGGAGTGTTGCCATAGTACTCATAAATAAGCATACATACAGAGGCAGGTGGCACAGATGATGCAAATCCTAAAATTAAGAATTCTGTGTCACCTAGATAAATTTTTTGACCTTATGGAACCACATGCACACAAAAAATCAACAAAGGATGAGCTAAAAGAGAGTGCAGTTTAATCCTAAATACCCAGTTTACACTTATTACATCAATAATTTAATTATGAAAAAGAGAAATATGTGTAAAACATGCCCTTGCATTCTGTTGTCTTCATCAACACAGTTGTAACTTGGCACTTTTATCATTTTTCACAATTTTATTCCACAGGTATTTTATTTATAATATCTGCACTGCTCTAAGGATTCCACATCACTATTTCTTTAAATAAGAATGTTCTAGGGGAAAATAGGAGATTGTTGCTTGGACTGTTCTAACACCTTTGTGTCACAGTGAAACGTCAGTAATCTCAAATCAGGAGGGAGAAACTCTTCCAGACTTAAGACAGAATCCTGACCTGCTGAGACAGGGAGTAGAATCTACATATCTGCAAGAAAAAACCCAAAGTGGGCTGTGTGTCATTGGAAATACATCCTACCCAACATGCTGCAAACAGACAAGGCCAGAAGACTAGGCAGAAATCCCAAAGGAGCATTTGCATTCCATGTTTTCAGAAGCAATGCTTTAATGACAATAATCCTACAATTCTGTGACAGTCTTGACTCTGACAGACTTACAGAGAAAACAGTCACATGCTGAATTGTGCACTTCTGACATAAGGAAAAATACATAGGTTATTAAGACACAGGTTAAACAGAACCAGAAGCTGTCTATATGCGAAACAGGATCCCTTAATTTACTTCAAATCTGACATTTTCAGATCTTCAAGTGTTTATAATTTACCGATAGCTCAGTTTCTTACACATGCAAGTTTGGTTATGAAATATTTATTGCATCATTTTGCTTATAATTCCTAGTTGTAAAGCAGGATCCCCTTAGATATTGTACATAGATATAAAAAACAACCTCTACCCCAAAGACCTTACAGGCCAACCATAAGAGAAAACAGATGGGCAGAGACAGATGGGGGAACAGAAGGAAATAATGAGACTTCTATGATGGATATAAGAAATGTAATTAGGCTGATCATTTACCCGTGCATTGTAAAGTTTGCCACGACTATGATGCCACAGACAGATTTTTCAGAGAAGTTCTGCATTACAGACCTTTTCTGTCTCCTGCTGTAACAAGGGCACTTCTGCTACACAAAGTAGCACAGTTCAGAAGTTACTTGCTCAGTAATTGCTTACTCATGTACACTTTGCTTAAGTGTCTCTTGGAAATCAGCCAACTTCAGAGCCCTTTCACAGTGGGAAGATAAGGCAGAGACAGTGTTTAAAGCTTTTCTTACAAGTCCATTTTGTTAATGAAGCATCATCAGTTTGATAACATTCTGATGACCGTGCTTCCTAACAAGGGAACAAGAGATAATAAAAGCATCTTATTTATATATAAATATATTATTATTATTTCATAAGTATTTCATTTTCTCCTCCCCATGTTGATACTTCGGTAGCAAGAGGCAGAAATCAGCTCCTGACTGAAACAAATTTACAGGTCTTTAGTTGTTCACTTACATCTATTTATGTTTGCAAAATTTTGCTTTACTAGAAAATGAAGATCTAATGATTTTTTTGTGTAATGAAGAAAATACATGAAGGATGGTTAGGTCACCTTTGGTTTTGAGCATGAATCAAACAATCTCCACAGAAGAAACAATGATTAAGTTAAACAAGACAAAATACATTTGTCTTGTTTGTTTCATACTACATGCACAGGATATCTGCTTAGCTAGAAAAAAGACTGCTTTTTTTTTTAATGTTAAAAAAAATGCCATGAAGTATCCAAATTAATATATTGTGTTTTACTGCCAAGCAGGAATACATTTTTCTTGTCAGAAACAGACATTTGGGCCTGTAGTATGAATACGGTAAATAAAATAAATGGTTAAGCATACTTTCTCTCTAGAATTCAGATGTCTCTTGCACCTTAAAACATATATGGAACTCTCATTTCTTCCCAGAAATGCTAAAACCAACACACAAATGCAAAAATATATCAATAAATCATAAAGGTCATTGATCATTCAATTGAAGAGGCACTTTGCAGTGAGCATCTTCATAATCCTGCACTAACACTTGATATTTGAGGAATAAAAAATTTTGTGATCCTTTAATTCTGAACATGGAGCAATTCACATTTAAAGCAGAACTTTCTTAATTATGTTAAATTATGATTGAAATGCAAGGTAGGACTGATGGAAATTATGAATCTGCCCTTGTGCTGTTATGGGAGGCAACGTTAAAGCACTGCAGAGCACAACTTCATTCTGGATGAAACAGGCTAATACACTAGAAAGAAACCAAAAAGTCTTCAGTTATAAAATCAGATCATTTAAATTCACAAGAGTTTTTGGTGGTCAGCAACTATCAATTCCCATGGAAAGGAATATAGGAGTGGGATAACGACACTATCAAACTTTACATTAAACCCCTTTTATGCTCAATCTCCTAGTCTTCACAAAAGCACCTGGAATTCTTCATGTTAGTTACATTCACCAATGAATTGTCCTTTCCATGCACAAAACCCTAGTTTTGTTTCTCTTTGCACCAACTAAGAAAAAGGATCAATTCACATCTGGCTCCATTGAATTAAATGTAAAACTACTGGTGCCTTCATTGTGAAGAGGTTTCACTTGAAAATGTATTTTCTTCTTTCTTTTTCTGCCTCACAGAAGATCTGTGAAGTGTCTGAGAATAACAGTAATCCAGGTATTTCATGTGAAGGAGCTAGAGCTAAGGTGGGCCAAATCAGGTAGCACCTTAACTGCAATAACAACTGGAGAAAACATTCCTCTTGAAACATGCACTCAAGCCACATTCAGTTTTTCTTCAGCTTCAGTTATAATTTCAGATTTGAACTACAAAGGTACACAAAAGGCTTCTGACAGTTATTATTAAAACTAATGTTCCTTTAGAATAGCCATAAATTATAGCCCAGCCATATTTCTAGTCTATTTTTATTTTTTTCAGCAATTTTCCCTTTCCCTTTAATTTCCATATTTTTCTTCTTTTCTCATCTTATCTGATGGTACCCAGATGTGAGCTGGTCAAATTCACTTTTCCTGGGATATTCATCTCTACACTGAAATGCCTGGCTAGCACCTTTATATGTGTTGGCAAGGACAGCTTCATCAGGCAAGATAATTAGGAATCTGATTATTTCAACCTCACTTTGCCCAGATGCAAACAAGCATTTGTATTTATTCTCTTACCATTTGTGATGCTCTTTACAGTTTTGCTTGTCACCTCTTAACACATCCTTCTCATTTTCAGAGACAGAATCGAAACACAGTACTGCAGTCCTCCCCTGAAAACACTCGGTAAGTGAGTGACAGATAACCTTTGTGTGAGTGGAATTCTGGATAGTGAAACCAATGTAGTTATTTCCACTAAATCAACAAATAACCTTGTGTCGCACTCAGACATGAAAAAACCACACAGACACCTCGCCAGGTGGGAGCACGAAAAAGGAGAAAGCCGGGGCGAAACCCCGAACTTTATTTTATATGGTCTTAAAAACCACCGTGGATTGGAGGGAGAAATTACCACCCCTCAATCACACTGGTCAAAGGAAAAATCCATCAAATGTCTCCGCCTAGGAGAATGGAATGAAAAACAATCCAGAAGTTTAGAAAACATTCTAGGCCGTTTAGAAAACAAGAGCTATGTTTATAGAGAATGCATGAGAACTTCTACTACAAAAGTAAAAACACAGAACAGAAGAAAAACCAGGGCGACAACCTTGGGAAAGGAAAAGATGTGAGAACTTGGTCCTTAGTAATATAGCCACTTTGCTGAGATGCAGCAAACTTTGTGTCCTTGTAGAAAAGTTACTGCTCTGAGAAGAAAGTGGTAAGGCAAAATATGGCATTTCTTTAGCATTTATACAAAATGCCCCCAAATCATGTTTTCTTGCGAAGAATGGAGGTAAACTCAACAACATCTCTTTTCTTTCTCAGACACATTTTTTCAACACATTTTCTACTTCCCCTGATGCTGTCAAATGTGTCAGGTGTGTCTGTCTTTTGAATGTCTCACAAGACTGTAAAACGCTTCAAAAACAGCTTTCTTTTTGTGCTTCAAGCCTTGACCTTAATACTTAGGAAAATTGCCATAACTCAGAACTAGCTACCATCTGGGCTCAAAAAAAAACCTGTCTATTGTTTAGCAGCTTTTTTAAAAATTAAGAGTTTTGGAAGACTAAATGGCAGGCAAAAGTGAACTTTAGTTTCCATAATGAGAACCTCTGAGACTGAACACTGCAATACAAAATGGACAATACAGTAACAAATTTTTATTACTGCCACACTTCATAGTTTGAGTCACGTCACAATTACACAGTGTACAATGCAATACAGTCCAATGGAGCATAAAGTGTCCACAAATTCTGAAATATTCTGCTCTCACAAAATACAAACTGTAAGTTTCCTTGCATTTTACAAGTATTCAAATCAGTAATATAAAAAAACATTTAAAAAGAACCCTAAATTTATCACTGGTGTGATTTTCAGGGATGACTTCAACTCAGGGGTGACTTTAACTCCGGGTTTCCCGTAAGGAATGGTGGAAATATATTTAATACACTGTTTTCAAACAGGCTATTGTTCTACATGTCCTTGTAGACATTTAAAAGGTTACAAGATTTTAATAATTTAATTTTAGAGAGATCAATTTTATATCAGAATGTATTTTGAAATTTTTGGAAGCAGTTCCATTTATCTTCTGATTTTCTAGGTACTATCCATCTGTGTTATGTAGGGCTCAAATGGCTTCAAGTACTTCATGAACTCTAATAAAAATTGAGCTGTTTCAAAGGAAAAGTAGATCTTACAAATGTGTCATGTACCTAACCTTAAGGTTCTAAATGTTTTACATTCTGAATTGCTTGCTTCTAAAAACCTAAAAGAGAAAATAATGCCAGCAAGATTTGCATCTAAAAGACATAAAGCATAAAAATAGGCTAGTGGGAAAAAGAAATATGCTGTTACTGATACTGCTCATTGATATAAGACAGTGAGGATCACAAAGGGTATAAAACTGGCTTTCAGCCATCAAATCAGTAAGATAAATTCCAAGAATCCAAAGTGAAATAATGACAGATCTTAGAAATTAAAATGTACACGAGTAACTGCCAACAGTCATGAACAACTGAACTTGTCTATAGGCTGGACAAATCAGCACAAGCTTGTACTGAAGTCTCATTATCTGATTGCATTTGGGAAAGCCCCTGAGCTAAAACGTTTGATCTCTTTCTCACAGTGTTAGAAGGAATTCAGACATTCAGAAGAAACACTGCAATTGCCTTCTTGGCAACAAAACAGTTGGGCATCAAGAAATCATTCCCAAGAGCACTATATACCAGGCTTTCTGGACAACATACCCATTTCACTCTGGGGTTTTCTGAACATGATCTCTCATCCTGTTTCATCGGTGTGAGCATGGTGACTGGTGTACATAACCAACATGCCTAAACTCAGTGAAAGTCTAGTGTCTACATATGTCTCCACATTTGTCACTTGGGAAAAAGTCCTGATGAAGAGCTAACCTGTCTTAGGGAAAGAGATGATAGAAAGGACTACGAAGAACATTAAAAAAGGACAGAAGTATCAAGTAAAACATGGCGCAGAGAGGTAGTGCTGACAGGTGATAGAGGTGAAGAAATATTGAGATAGGTGCTACTGAAAAAAAAATAGAACTAGCAGAATCTAGCTCTTAGGCACAGGAGTGCACTTTTCTTGTTTTCTTTATTTTCCTAGCATTTCATTACTCTGTTGCCATCTCTTGATTTTAATTTCTATCTTCTTTTTCCGTCATCTTTATGCTTTCTCCTGTGTGTAACTCCCTCCCTCTTTTCAGTCTCCATTTACTTAACTCCCTTCCAAACACCCATGGTTCCACCTCTTCTCACCTTCTCCTTGTTCAGGAGAAATAAAATTTGTTTTCTAAAGGAAATTACAGACATTAAATGTCAATAAAGACATTTAATTAGATTCATAAATTTGGGTTTAATAGCTACCCTTAAAAGCATTCGAGTTCAAAACTTAGACATTTTCATAAAGAATCAGTGTTTTGAAAATACAGAAATCAATGCTGTGTCTGGCAGTATGTTTGACATGAAAAGATTTAAAAGGAAGGGAATGACACACTGTGATGGGAATATATTATTTATTTGAAGATTGTAGTCATAATATATTAATGAAAATAAGAATGACTGTTCTTAACAGTGATGATTACCATCCTCCCAGTTGACAACGTGTTCAGGCACTGTCCAACAGCACCATGGACAGTGACAAACAAGCTCCTGAGCTGAAGTTCAGCTGTTCCCATATTTCATCACTTCAAGCTCTTGACAGGAGCCTGGATGACTCAAGACATACTGAGCCTTTCACTTTCGTCATGGTCTATCCTCCAGCATTTAATATGTGAAACATTTGATTTGCACCAGAAGAGTATTTTAAACTTATTCTTAGATCAGGTTTACCTCCTGCTTGTAAAAATGCAGCATTTTTTTTCCTTCTCACACTACCTCTCTTGAAGTCGTCTCTAAAATCTATCTAGTTACCTTCAGCTCACATTAATCTCCTATCCCCTGGTGAATCCCAGATCTCACTAGGAAAATGTTCCTATATAAGAATTACTCTGTTTTACAGAAACCTGAGCTTTCCTAACAGTTTTCAATTAGGTAAAAGAGGTTTCTTAAAACACCATCCTTTCAGACCTTGACCAGTAACTCAATTGTGAAACAAGACTTTAGAATATATTCTAAAAGAAATCCCAGGAGATGGAAGAAATTTGTTTAAAATGAAATTTGTTTAAAAACCACGAGGGATCTTGTGTGGAATGCTCAAAATGACATCAAAATGACATTCCAATCACATATCCAAACTGCCATTCTATCTCTGCTATCATTTTTGGATGCAAATGCAAAAGACTCTCTTCAATGCACTGATACTGATATTCAGTCATACTATTAGACAGTTATAAAGCTTCCAGTTCAGAATCTCACATTATAAAATGAAGCCACCTGAGTTTTATTCCATCAGTTTAACCTCCATCATACAAAAAAATGTTCAAGGTTCTTCTAATCTTACCTTTGAAGAATGTTCAGCAAAGACTTATATTACTGTTTATAAATTGAGTTCATATAAAGACAAAAACTCATTACAGTGAAAATAATATTATTATATTTAGCTCTTTGGGAATAAAAGCAACACTGACATATACAATATTGCCATCTTCTTCAAAAGATTTGTGATTTTAAAATCACTGTGTCATCCCACAAAACAGGCAAATGTTTTCTGTAATTCTTTTTTAAACTCACATTTCAGAACACAGGATAAATCACTGATGTGCTTTCCCCACATTACTTTGCATGTATACTGCTGTTCATTGAAAGATTAAGTACAAGTGGAACATCAAGAGGAGCAATCAAGAGTTGATTTTGTATGCTAGCAGCTAGCTTGAAAACAAAAAGCCCTTAAACAATCAGCAGTGATTTTCCTGTAGTTTGACATACAGAGCCTGAGAATGCAAATCAATATAGCATATCTTCAATTCTGCATATTTTAGTCTAAAATTTGAGGCTTGTCATATTTGATTGTCTATACATTCGTAGACCATTACTCCACATCTACAGAATCTATAACTGTAATATCTGTGCTTTGAATGTTTAGCGTTTACTTGTCAAATTAAAACTTTAGATTTACCTGCAGTTCTATTTGTTAAGGATATGATCATAATCTTGGATATAACCACCTAAATCAGGATTAAAAAAACAGAAGCCAATATACTTGTGCTGGCTAGAAACAGAGGGAATTCAGCATGAATTTGAGTTTATCTTCTCCCAGGGGAAAAGGGCACCCTTAATGCCTATGAGTCTTCAGTAACATTAAGCCATCATTTTAAAAGCACTTTTCCATTTAAATTTTAAAAGACTTAGAGTTAAAACTTAGTTTTAGAGCTTAGTTTTCTCACATAGATGGAGAACAAGTAGAAAAAAACTCAACCAAAAGAAATTATCATATAGTCTTCTGATTTAATTGACCCAAACAAATTCTGGCCCTGTAAACTATTACTCTTTTTTTTTTAGTTGTTTTCTGAGGAGTATTTGTTTGTTTTACAAAAGGATCAACATCCTTATGTAAAGAAGCACTTCTCTATCAGATTTGGTTTTTTGCTTTTTTTATTGCACCAGATTGGACCCTTACAATTTCTTACTGATGGAATGACAACGCACTGACAGATATTATTTCTGAAAACAGACTTCCGTGGATCTACTCTAAAACCACAGATGCTTAAAGTGTTCCTGGACCATAGCTGAAAGTCATAAACCTGCATTTACACTGTTCCCATTAGCAACTAGATACATGAGTTACTATTTTGAGGTATTTCATGGAAACAAAGTTTCATATTCATAACTCTTTTCTGCTTTATCCATGTCATCCCTCTCTGAGACACTGTAACCCTATTTCAAATGTAGTGATGCCTGCTGTCTCAGGGAAATTGTGCAGAAAGAGAAGAGTTTGCGCTTTTGAGCTGAGGGTGCGTGGGAGACAAACTGGTCACGTTCAACAGCTGCAGCAGTGTTATTTGTCGTCTAAAATCGGCCAGACGGGCTTAGATGTGCAAAGAAAAAAGTGCTTGCCGAGGTGTTACCGTACCAGTAAAATCGCTACATATAGCTTGCACAGCCTGTGAATGAACAGCCTTGCAAAAAATCCACTCTCTAAAACGGAAAAAAAAAAAAAAAAAAAAAAAAAGAAATATTCACAGGAAATATCTGAGGAATTATTTTTTTTTTCTCAGGGGCACTGTGTCTCCTTATTTGCTATTATTGATCTTTTTATGAAACCTTGCATTTTTGGTTTACCTTTGTGGAGAAAGTGAATGAATCATGCTCTAAAAGCATGAAGTTTCTTCCACTGTGAGTGGAGAATAATTAACTTCAATTAAAAACGGTTCATATAGTACCTCATGAGTCACAGCTTGTGCGTAATATGATGCCGAGTCATCATGTGCAGTGTTTAGCTCTTGAACTCCATTTGTCTCCATTTGTAAAAATCTGAACCTTATGCCAGATTCCCAAACCATGCAGAAATTTGAGAGCCCAACCTTGGGTTTTCCCCCCAGATCCATTGTGTAACATTACCCAGTTTTGGTGCTACCCTGCCAATTTGCAAAATGATGTTAAATAATATTCCTGTGGATAAAACAATGCTTGAAGTTCTTTAAATCATTCTTTACCAGTCCAGAGGACAGCAAGTTTCTTAGGTATCATGTTTTACTCGCTGACTCCAAAAGGCTGCAATTCCAACGTGGAAAGAAATATGACAAACCCCGTACTTATTGGCAGATCCAATTTTAGTACATGTCTTTCAAAGCGACCATAATTTCAGACAAAAATGTCTCACCTAAAATTTTTTGATCCTGAGATGCTTCATTTCCACACGAATATCTGTTCTGTCTTTCCTGAAAGCCAGATATGTACAATATACAAGTGTAGTCATAGGGTGAGCTGAACAGGTTACATTTTTGTAAGCTTCATGTTAAAACATTAGCAAGCTATCATTATGTATATTATCTGAGGTGTAATTATCTTTTATGACCTTTTCAGTGTATTCCTGTTATATCTTTTAATACAGAACAATTACTGTTAATTAATGGTTGCTGAAGCAACAGGCAAGCCATGTTAGATTGCAACTATCAACGCAAGGAGCCTCATTACTTTGAGCACAGATCCAGATGAGGCATTAAAAAGTTCCAATGAATAAAAAGGCAAAAAGCAGGAATTTCTATATAGAATGGTATAGTAATCAGGAAGCTACACTCCTAATAATCCATGTTACTCTTAAATTCTCTGACTGCATGAATCATTTTACTCAGAAAGAGCGAGAGAAAAATTGCACTTCCCTTTTGTGAAATGGCTCTATGGCAACTGAGCAGAGAAGTATTTGTGTTAATTCTTCCACTGAATTTACTATTGAGAAGCATAAGAGTTATTTCATCACTCTTTCAGTGTTCTTAATCTCATTAGAATTGCCTAAGAAGCAGCATCACAGAACAGTTTTAAAGTGAATTTGTTCTCCCCATACAGAACATATGTGACTGAGATAGGTTATCTTATTCTGTAGCAGAAAACCAGTAATTTGGAGGTAAAAGCAGCAGTATTCTCTCTGTTAAGCATCTCAGAACAACAGCAATACAATTCTTACTGTGAATTCTGTATACACTCTGCTATTTTGAGATTCGAAGAGTCGCAGTACTTTTTTTTTGGTGACAGCTTAGTTCACAGCATTATATTTTGCCACAGAAATTTAGGACCTGAGCCAAAATGGAGGCAGTGGAAACGTTCCCATTTACGTCAGTGAGCGTTGGACAAGGCCCCAGACGGCTAAGGACTAGGATTGTCAACTTACAATTAGTGTAATTAATGCATCTACACTGGCCCTAGAGCAGTCCAGGCATAAAATTCCTCATTTGCTGTTAGAATTTAGAATCTTTTACCAGTAACTTTGAGAAAATACAAATTAAAAAGGGAAGGAAAAAAAAAAGGGGGGGTGGGGAGGGAGAAGAGAAAGGAGGAAAACATCTACAGGTTTTTGAGGGTAAACCAGAAGCTTATACTCAAGCCTCTGTATAAGCTGTTAATTGCTGATCTCTAATATAACAGAATAATAATATTCAGCAGTACAATGCCAGTAGATACAAAAGCAGTTTTTATTCACAGTTCAAGGCTGTTGCCTTTATGGGTCTGAAACTTTTCTCAATTAAACTAAGGTATCTACAAAGAAAGGAGGAGTCTGCACCTAATGACTGAATTACAGTGATGACAGTAAAATAAACATTTCTGTTTGTACGAGATTTGTTTCTGACATTTTAACGTGTTTAGTACAAGTGTTTCTGAGGGGTTGAAAAAGGTAACTAATGCAGTGTGTCTGATACAGGACCACTAGCTAATATTGCAGGTAAAAACTTCAGTAAAACTACCAAAGTGAACAGTGACAAAACTTATTATACCATTTCCTTATTGCCTTTATATTCTAAGCCTTTTTTCTTTTTACATAATAATGTGCTTTGGCTTGTTACTTCATAATTTGAGCTTCCATTTATTTATTTTTGTAATGTTTTACGTCAGTTTTGGTTAATTCTGATAAAAAATGCACTTATTTTTCAATTAATTAAATATTATATCTTTGTGTGAAGGACACATTGTTTCAATGGGTTGCAACTCATAAGTACCCAGTACCCATACAGAGACGAATCACAGTTACATGTCACAAGAACGTGACGTATGATTAATGCAATTGCAGTGAATGATTAGTTAATAGGTTTCATTTCAATGAAATTTTCCAAATATTACTGATAGGGTCTCATATTCTAGTACTTTCCCAGACACTTACAAAATTAAAAAAACCCAACTCATTAGTAAATAGCAAAGCCATAGTAGGAAGGTTGATGTGATGAAAGCAATTAATCAGATGTTCACATAAACAAGCCAATGAACATCAGAGACATTTTTATGATTGTAACAGAACATTTAGTTGGAAGGAATAAATGTCTTCTGTACACTAATTACTCATTTCATATAGAAGGTAATTTTATTTTACTGTGTTGCACAGAAAATAATACTGGTAGCAATATCCATTTCGAAGAAAGTTGGTTTTGTAAAGTCTTTACTTACCCTGTGGTAGCAACACTTTCAGAAAATGTTTTAGGCTCCTGAAGAATCTAAGAAGCATCTGCTTCAATGAAAATATTTTCCTTCTGAAATGCTGAACATTTAGCACTTACTCATAGGCATTTCATAGCTGTAAGAGAGTGGATGATAAAAATCACAGTCTGAACTTGGGAAAAATAGTTTTACTTATCATTCTTGACTACAGAAAATTAGAGTGCAAATGTAGGAAAGAAAGTGCATGTCGCAAAATGGGATAAAGTTAGAATTATTTAGGAGTACATCACTATATACCTATTTCAGTAGTACAGGATATTACGTATGTCACTAAATTCATCTACAATGTCTTTGACAACATAATGGAGGAAATAGAGTCACTTTGATCATTTAGTCTGTGGATGATTCAGCCAGCTAGCTTCCAGCTCTACAATCAAAACCAGTTTGAATTAATAACTTCTCTAAAAATGCAATTTCCTAAATTTGGGTATAGTTTCAGCAAATTCAAAGTTAAAAAAAAAGCGGGGGAGAAGAAAAAATAAGCCAAGAACCTAGGTGAGTTTAAAATAATATTTTTTTTTAATTTGACATTTTCAAAAGGAAGTATTTCAACTTAAGTATGTTTTTGTTTCTAAACTGTTTTTAACTTCAGAAGTATATTACAAATTACCCAAATAAAAGCAAATATTCCCACTCCATCTGAAAAAGAACCCCTGCTATAAATGTAATCTTTTTCTTCTTCACTGTGCAACATTTCTGGACCAGCCACTGACCCAAAACACCCATTATTTGAATAGACCTTCCCTTCAGTTTCTCTAGGGACTATTCTCTAGCAGTGGCATGATCATGCCCCCACTATCTGAACTAAGCTGAAATACCAAGGTAAGAACTGGTGGTATATAGCCACATATAAAACAAGGAATTGTCAATCTGTTAAGAAAAAAACCTGGATGTTTCTCTGAAGTGTTTATAATAGCACAAGTGAAGACAGAGAGAGTGTGTTCACTTTGTTGTATTCATCTTTCTCATTGTCTCTCAGTTTTGTCTCCTTACAGAGCTGGAATCTGATTTTGCAATGTGAAAGGCACAATGCCTTTCAAATATGATGGAAGAATTAAAAAAAACCCCAAAACCAAACCAACAACAACAAAAAAACCACAAAGAATTTCTAGAAGTATGGTTATTAAGAACCAAGCATGCTCTGTTACTGTCTGATATCCAGCTGAAAAACCAAAAGCTGCTGAAATATCTCTATATGCAAGTTTACAAAAGCTTGAATATATGGACACACTTAGGAAAACTTAGAAATAGAAAAACTGGAATGTATGTGGGGAAGAGCAAAGAAGTTTGAAATACTGTTTCTAAGGGACACAAGCAATAAATTTTCCATGATGATGACTGCACTGATACCTTAGAGCAATTTAGAAAATTACTGGCTATTAAATTATTTTGAAAGAAGTTTATTTTCCGTTTTTTTCTTTTTTTTTTTTTTTTTTTTTGTAACAGTGAATTCATCCTATGAAATATTATTTACGTATATAAAAAATGACTAAATGACTCACTAAGGAAAATGAGTGGTTCACCACTTCCAGGGGAAAATTCAATAGAGTGAAGATTATATTAAAGAAAATGCATTAATACATAAACAATGTGATCTTAAGCTCCTTAAGAAAAGGGTACAAAAAGGAAAAAACTTCTGCAGCTGGAGAATGGGAATACCAGCAGCTCTCCTCTGACTAATATTACTGCATCAACCAGGAAAGATAAGGGATGTCCTCTCACATAAAAGAGTCAGGAAACCTGAAAAAGGATGAATCATCTCCCCAAGCAGAAACTGAAGTACAGTATTTCTCAGCAATAATATGTATTCAATAATCTGGGACAGGATTTGTAAAGGTCCCGTTAGTTTCGCACCTGAAGAATAAATCTGGTGAAGAGAAACATGTTCAATCAAATGTCTTTTGGGCTACTAGCCATTGACTCCGCCCCTGTTCATATGAATGCAATGGTCAGATGTCTCAGAAATAATATATGTTCCATAGCCAGAATGCAAATTCACTAAGAATAGAGTAATTAACAAGCTTTTACAAACATGGGTCATGTCAATTTATTTAGAATCTTTTTCTTGCTTTTGTTATTTTTTTTCAAATAGAATTTTAACTTCCACCATTAAAAACCAAAAAAAAATAAAATGGGTACTCCTCAACTTCTCAAGACCAAAATACCAGGTTATTTATAGGTATTTTAACATATAGAATAGGCATTTTGCTGATTACTTTTAGATGTCTTGAGTATATTTTTTGCTGGACACATGACTGACTTCAGCGTTTATTTTCTGATTGTACTAATTTTCAGAGTGAAACTGTTCAGCAGCTTTAAAGTACCTTAAAAAAGGGTTACAGAAAAGATTCCATGAATCTACTTTAATCCCACTCACTCTCGTTTCTAGGCATTTCCCGTACATCTATCTGACAGTGTTCTTGCATTCTGTTACCATTCTTAACAGGTGAAATCATTATAAATCCTGGATGTTTAAACTGATCTGAACCCATTGGTTAAGTTCAGCTGACAACGGAGGAAATCAATGAAAAACAACTGAAGAAGACATGATTTTGACTAATTGGCTCACGTTTCCACAGTATGTGATAGCATGTTCTTGAAAACGCAAAACTCAAACACTGTTATAAGTCTACCATTGCAAATAGTTTCTTTTTTCTGGTGTAAAAAAATGTATAATTTAAAATAACTGGCTCCATAGTAACAATAAAAAAATAGGACATAGCTTAAGGAGATTAAGCAGCAGAAAACATCTATTTTTTTGAAAAAAAAAGTTATTATATTGTATATGATATTTTCATGCTCAGTGAAAGAGTGACTGCAGTCACTTCTTCAGAATTAAATAAACTGAGCTCTGTGAACGGACTACTACAGATGAGAGAATCTGACACTTACAAATATATGAAATGGGAGTAGTCATTAAGAGACGTAAGGATGTGAGTCCAGCACACCAGGAGAAGAAACAACAGGAGTACACCACACCTCAGTCAATGACTTAGGATGTGTTTTGTGATATTGTGCTTTAGTTTCTTTAGCAAAGGGCACCAGAGCCCTGAGAGGCAATAAATTCTTATACACTCAGTAATTATGTGGTATTTTGCAGATTTTTTTTATTATTATTATTATTTTTCATGCATAAAGTGGGGAAACCCACTTACTTTGTCAAATCTTCAACACCTTTAGAGACTTCACTTTGTTCCCTACTAAATCTTAAACACTTGAAGTGGGTTTGTTGCCTTTTCTCCCTTGCTCTCTTGCATGACATTATGGTATTACTGACCAAAAATTTGGGCCCATCTGCAAAAGGACATTCAGTAAAGTTAAAATGAACTAATTGAAGGTGTGAACTGAGCTGCATCATCCAATTCTTGTGCTGCTGTTTATTTCACACAAAGGTTCACTTGACTAATGTAACTCTTCTGCTTCTGAAAAAGAACGTCCATTCAGATGTAATACACTGCAGTCTAACTTCACACCTTTGGCTAATTCCTCCTAATTTCCCAAGTGTCTCTGTTTGGAAAAATATCCCGGAGGCACACTAATCTTTGAATCAGCTACACAATCTTTGTAATACAATATTGGCTACATGCCTGGAACTTCTGGTCTCTGATTTTCTCTTTCATCCAGCATTTTTACTTCCAATATTCCAGACAAGTAAAGTCCAGATGTTTTCTGCTGCTCAAGAAAGCAAATACAGGGCACCCTTAGGCATTCAGTCCTTTACTTACAAAAACCCCATTAAATTTGGTCTATTTCATTTGACAAACATAGATAGAGTTTGCCTTTGAATTGCTTTTCAAATAGCAATTATTGCTTAGTACCTTAGGGCTTCATAGTTCTTGCATACCTTTAAATGGAATAGGGCACTGAATTACCATGTTCTCCATCACTGACTTGTATTTCTAGAGCATGCAAGGCTTGAAACAGTTAAACTGCTTACCCAGCTAGTAAAACTGACTATTTGTTCTACAAATATAGGTATAGATCTCTATTACAATAAATAGTGGGTCCAAGTAATTATTTTTCTAGAATTTACTACTCCTTACAGTAATTTATCAATAACATATTTTAAACCATGAAACGCTCAGAAAAAAAATTGAGAAAAACTGACTTTAATACTTGTACAGTATTATATTCACTTCTTAACTCTCCTTCCTAGTCATCTTCATATATCTCTGGCTGCATCTAGACTTCTTGAGACATTTCTTGAATAAATACTGTTATCTACCACTCCTAATTATTTATAACCCAGCCCTATATTTCTCAGTGAAAAACAGTAGTTTTTTTGATCCTACAGAGCATATTAATTAAACAGGAAGAAAGGAATTCCACTACCAAGTATGCCAATGCCACCAATTCAGGCATCCTTTCTCTGCATAGTTTTTCTCCTTGCCCATCTATGTATCAGCAAACAATACATGAGGAAACTAGTTTATTATCAAGATTTTTTTTCTCTAATGTAATTTTATTTCACACTAATTACAGTATTTCTTTCGAACTACATCTTAATAATTATTATACACTATATCAAAATGCAGTAAGGTAGTAATTTGGTGGGTTTCTGGGCTAGGACAATATCAGGAAGATGTATACACTGGTAATATTGCCTATGGTCCAGAGAGCTGGGCAAGACATGGTTCCCAAGACAGTGGGGAGCAATAGGTACTCTTTCCTGTTCCTTCCTTCCTTCCTTCCTCTATATTTCTCAAAAAGTCCAGATGGGCTCCCAGTGTAAAGTAGACAATTACAGAGGGTGGTAGGAGTGCCACACTATGCCACCAACTCCACTCTGCTCTATTGCTATAGAGCCCTGAGCAGCAGCCCTACCCCTGCCCTAAGCCTGCTGCCCTTAGGAGGGTTCCCTCCAGGCTCCCTCGTACACAGCTCTGACCCAGAGAGCACAGTCATCAGAACTTTGGTATTGCACTTCTTGGTACCATTTTAGACAACTCTGGAATTTCTGTCTCTACTTTTGTGCGACCATTCTAGTGTGATGTAAGTACAAATGCCTGCACAGGAGAAAAGAAAGGGTCCGTTGTTTCTAGCAAGTAAGAGACATACTTTGGTGACATTACTTGTTATGTACTTATTTCACGTATTCTGATTCTTTCTTTCTGAGCAGAGTAACAGAAAACAATCATAGTGGTTTTCATTGGTTAATGTCCCTTAATTTTTTGAGGCATTATCTTAGTGCCTTATTGCCATACAGTTTTATAACCACTAGTCATGTTGTAATTAGTTGAAAACTGAAGCAGGAATCAGCAGATCAAAAAAAAAAAAAAAACAATTAGAAATATTTCCTTTTTAAATTATGCCAGACAACACTCAGCCATTCTATATCTGAAAATATTACTTCACAGCATAATTTTTAATTTTTACAATTAAATAACTGTGTGTCAGTCAGATCATTCGTGATTAAGTGTACAAGTTCCACCAATACGATCTCTGAAAATCTTCATGTTCCACAGACTCCAGCTACCAAAAAGTCATTTGCATTAGCTTTAGATATTTGAAAGTATTCCAGAAGCCTGAAAACAGTCATGTAAATATGTTCTCAAGAACATGCAAGGGACACCCCTCCAGTACATTTATTACTGAATATTGACAATACATCAAAGTTAAGCAGATAAAAATGGTTCAAGAGAAATGCTCAGTTTCTCCCAGATTGAGAAAGAAACTGAATTATCGACAGCAAAAGGTGCTTTAAAGACCAGAAAAAATAACAAAACCCAAAGGCTGAAACTTGAACTTTTCAACAGTTTAACCAAGACGACAATTAAAAATTTTTAATTATAGATGGAGCTTTTAAAAGATTATCTTTCCACTTATGGATCAGGTGAGAATAATAGACTCTTTAAATTATTTCTATATTTTCTTTCATTCACTTTCTTACCAACTTTTAACAACAAATGTAATAAGTGCATTTCTAAACACAATCAAATTTTACAATTTAAACCATAAGATAGGCAGTTTCTTTTTATGTATTAACAACAAGAACAAAAAAAGAAATTCATATCTAGCATGCTAGAATCCCCTTGTTCTTTCATTCTATTCTAATGCCCCTAATAAAGTATTGTTGCCTTCCCTGTTACATGACCATTGCAAATGATCATCTCTTGAAATTCCTTTGGTGATGCATGTGAAAATGTAGTATTCAGGACAGATGTTGCTTTCGTGACCTTACTGCTGAAAGGGAGCAGATTCAGCTAAAGCCACTTTGACCTGATTTCCTGAATAAGAGATAGGGTTGGTACTAGGCCACTTTATGGAGAAGAAATACTTGAGTAGAATTTCTAGGATTTCTACTTGAGTAGAACCTTCTAGGATTGTCTATGCTATCCTGAGAGCAAATCCACCATCCAAGAAAATCTGAAGCTGGGCAGGCTCTGAAGGAAATAAAAGTAAATATACCTTTCCCTTTTAACATTTTCTCTCCCTTGTATATTGCCTTCATAAATTCTGCTCGATGCTTCAAGACTCAAAACACATACCATTCTCTAAGGGCCCAGGTATGTCTTCTTTCATGCAATTATTTCCATTAGAGTCAAATTTTCTGACTCACTGATCTTATCACAGAGATTTTCCCCCTTCAGAGTAACCACTGGAACTGTAAGCTTCTATCTGCAACTCTCTAGGAAACGAAGAGTAGCATGCAATAAATGCTAATAAAATCCCCAACATAAAAACAAAACCTTAAGATTTCTAATTTGATATAGTCAAGCATCAGCAAATCGGTGTCAAAGGATTTTATCTATTCCTGCAGCAAAGGAACTGAAAGTGCATTAAAAAACCTCAGTAAGACCCTATATAGAAATAAAATTGGACAGCAGCCCACTATTCCTCAAAAGTTTATTTTTTTCCCTTTCTTATCACCCCCTTTCCAAAGCCACCATCATGGGTAGACACTTATGTGAAACTTCTGTAGAAGATGCAAACTGGGAATGCGTTGATGGAAAGCCATTGGGGAGTTCTACTGTCAATAAACAAACTGGAAAAGGCGCTCTTTTTCTTGGGGCCTCCAGAGAAACCAAAGGATCATTTGTACAAATTGGTTTAAAGCTAGTGTGTTTTCCCCTTTTTTCTCACTGAGTATTGCTGAAGTGATGTATGGTTTCCTCCTGAACATTCACAAACCTCAGCTGGGGATTTATAAGGATAGATTCTGCCCATGTGTGTGCCGCTTGCCTACATCCATTTGGGCTTCAGAGGATAATCGCTCATTTTACAAATGTTTTAAAGGGCAGTCAAAATAATAACTGAAAATGATTTTTGATTCTGTAATATTTTTCAGGTTAGCGTAGTTTTTGCAGCTAAATTAGTTTTATTTATATGCCCCATTAAAAGAGAAAACCTTCTGCCTCTTCTAAGAAAACATCATTAGCTCACTGACACACCCATATATCACCAGCTAAGGAAAAAAAAGGATGAAATAAGGCAGTGCATGAGCAAGCCGTAAGTTAGAAAACAGATTTTACTTCTGGTTGGTAAGCATATACAGGTTTTTTTTTCAGCCCCTTAGTATCATATGTTTTTAGGGCAAAGACATTGCAATGTAATTCTTTTCACTGAATTTCCTGTGATTTTCACTGACATATTTGACTTAATTCTATGGGGTTTTTTTCTCTTCTGCTATTTAGTTCCCAATTTTAAGAACTTTTTTTCTTAACTTTATCCTTAAAGAATTGTGCAGCAACATGGACCAAACCTTACGTTATACCTGTATAGTACTATGACACTCCAAACACATTTTACAAGTGGAGAAAGCTAGCTAACCTACTTTTAGCATGCAACAACTCTTCTGCACTCACTTCCTACAGTGATACTGTAAATTCCCCATCCTTCAATTTTTGTAGGGAAACCATGTCATTTTACTCCATTTCTTACAAACTCAAGCTGTATATCTACCATATATTAATATTACTTTAGGGGTTACATGTTCGAGCTGAAAAAGACTGGAATCAGACTGTTAAAAAGTGTTACAGCAAATATAAGACTTTGGCAGGTGGTCCTACATATTGGATTTAGTTGCAATTATAATGTTCTTAGAAATAGCAAACTGCAAAAAATCACTTTGTGTCTTTGTCAAAGGCAAAAATTACCATTACCCTTTACACATAGAGCAAACAAATGTTATCTGTGCTACAACAGTTACGTATACACATTTTTTCTTCCATGACACTGAAATTTCTCAATTACATCACATTTCATAATTATCTTTCAATTAAGAAGATTTTCCTCAAACTCTACTTGCTGTTTAAAATGAAAAATAAAAAGGTTACCTTCTCCTAACCACCTTTTTCTCTCTTCTTCTTATGCTAAAGGGTCACATTAATTTTTGACAAAAAAGGGAAAACAAACAAACAAAAAAAAACAAACCAGTGAAAAGCATCCTAGAAATTTATCCAGTCCAACCTCCTGTTCCATTACAGAATTAATTATTTGTAAATCCTTCACAGTATGTTTGACCAATTGGTTTAAACTATCAGCTAAACTTTTGGGTTCTTCCCATTCTTCACTGTCTTTACTGTTATATTTGATGCCTATCTAAACTGCTTCAATCTGCTTTATTTTAGCATTGTGCTGCCTACTATTTATTCCTCCTCAGAACTAGAATGGAGAGTTGTGGTCCTTTCCTATTTGTAGATAACACTGTAATGTTGGAAGACTTCTGTCACTCTGTAGTTTTTTGTTCTCCAAACTGAATAAACATTTCTTTCAACTTTTCCTCTAAGATCATATTTTCAAAATTTCCAATACATTTTGCTGTTCTCTTCCATAAAATTTCCAACAGCATTTCTTCAATGTGATACTCAAAAGGGGACAAAATACTCCAGGTTGTACTAATGCTGTAGTACTAGGTAGAACAGACATGTTACACCGAATGTGCTACTTTATCCAATTCCTAAAATGTGTGGTTTAACAGCACTCTCAAATTTTTGGTTCACATTCAGTTAGAATTCACAGTAAGCAGGATACTGTTCTCAGGAACTAGTACTATTCAGGAGTAATTCACCAACCCATGTTTCCACATTTGATGATTTCTACCAAGGACAGAACTATGCACATATTTAAAAGACAAAAAACCCGAGAAATTTCAGCAATAATACTGATAATACTGGTACTATTACTACTACTACCAACTATTACTATTTCTCCAATTTATAAAGATATTTTGAATTTACTAATCTATCTTCGGAAAAAGTTGTAGCTACTACTCACTTGCAACTGCTGGACAGTTCAGTGAACATATAATTTATTCTAATTGTCCTTGTTGAAATACAGAACAGTACCAGAATCAAAGATCAATAAAAACCTCTTGTGAACACATCCTTCCAGTGGGACAGATAGCAATTGATTCCTACTGTCTTGATACAGTTACCCCATCAGCTTTGCACCCACCCTAAAGCACATTTCCCTAATTTACTTGGAAGCTCCTTAGAACAAAAGAGGTATTAAGAAAGAAGCTATCTGAAACGATGTATTCATTAAGACATCATCTTGTTTAAATTCACTCAGTGCTAACTCCTCACTGGAACATAAAATTAAGTTTAATTTGAAACAGTGTAGTGCATCTGACTTGTTGGCAAATAAGTTGAAAAGCCATAAAACCTTTTTCTAAATTGATACTTATTTGAAAGGGATAGAAGCATATGCTACCTAGCACCCAGATATTATCATCATTATAATAGATTCCAGAATAGCATAAAGAAAATACACAAGAGTGTATTTTGGTGCAGAAAAATATTCCAAGTTAGAGCTATGTCACCAGGTTGTATAATGGAATTTTTCTGTACTATGGCTTAGAATATAACTTGAAAGAAATAGTAAATTAAGACTATTAGATACATTTCTAAAAGTTGTAAAGATCAAGTCTAGTTTTCAATGGCTATTTCTTCACACAGAAACAGCACAGCTAACACTAAGGTTTTAAGTGAAAATAGAAGCAGACAGCTGAACTAAAGGTCAAGAAATAGCTCTGGAAAAAAGCATGGATTATTTTTATCCTCTGTTTTGATATTGAAGACAAGTTCACTGCCTTCCCCAGTGCACCACTGTTGGATAACTGAGATTACTCAGACTAAAGCAAAGATTCATGACATAGTATGGATGGGGGCACCCTGTGGGTTCTCTGAAAGCACAGTAGTGATAGCAAAACAATTGTTCTCATCTTCCTCAGTCCATTTGCCTTTAAAACCTCACAAGAAGTATTGTGATCCTGTTACATATTCAAATAAATTTAATTTTGTCAGAGGGGCTCTTTCGTCAATTTATAAATTTAATTATCTTCTAAGAGGTTCACCTCTTGCAATTAAGAAATTACATGGAAGAATAATTATGTACAGAATAGTATTCACAAGATCTCAAAGTATGCAGAGACATACAAGAAAGCAGAATTTCATCTTGGCAATTAGTTTTGAATGAGTTTGAAACGCATTGCTTGTGTCTCTAGACATCATCTTGTGTGTAACAGAGCTAGCATCCTGTTTGTGTTATGATACTAAGCTGTTTAAGGAAAGTTCAAAAGTGTATTAAATAAGCTTTTTAAATATAAAGTAAATTGTAAATTGAGAGATTTCTTTCTTCAAGTCCTGCAATGCAAGAAATACGTTATAAATAACTCTGACTTTTAAGCACCCTTTGCTAAGGAAACCAACCATCAAAGCAGCATGGCTGAGGATTTTGGAACAGCTAGAAGTGCTTTGCTCTGCTGGAGAGCTGCAAGTGCAATCACGGCCTTGGCACACACAGACACTGGAGAAGAACTCACAACAAAGGTTTGAAAAGTCCTTTCTCTCTTCTTCTGCAAGCCAGCCTGAAAAACTTGAACTCTGATATGAAAAACCTGAACATGTATACAGACAGACCTCTGACTGTCATGTCTAGTATCACTTCTCTTTTCATTCTGTTCCTGCATCAGTCTCGACCCATCTCATGTCTCTCTTTTTACTACTCTGTGCATCAGTGCAGTCAGGCAGAGACAGTTTTTATTCTATAATTGTATGCTCTGTAGCATCAAGAAATCTCAGGCTTGATTATGGCTCCAAGGTGCTGCTGTAGCAGAAATAATTATGTAGTAGAAAAGGAGAATGAGATGATCTTGGAGCTTTATCTCTGCCTAGGGCCATGGACCCAAACTGGAAAAAGCAATTCATTATGCCAAGTCTTCTGCAGAAGGTTGGTAACCGCAACAATTCTCATTTTATGTAGCGAGACATAAGGACAGAGAATAAGACCAGAAAGGTATGTTGTAGAGGGCTTTTTGCTTTGCTTAGTTTTCTGTGGGTATGGGTTATAACTGGGTTATAATTGGTTATAACTTAGGCATGTTAGTTATGTAGTTATAATTAACTACATGTGAATAAAAGAGAATACAACCATTCCTTTGACTATTTTTGAACACAGCAGTCTAACAATTTCATTGCTATCTTAAGTTCTGTTCTTGACATACAGAAAAGATGGCAACTGAGCCTCATTAGTTATTTACTGAAATCTTGGTAAAGTGCTTTGAGGAACTTTCCCTGGCAAGGCATTGTTGTTAGCCAAATTAAAAACCTTTCTGATAAATTTAAGTAAATCCTACTGTTATAGATTACCTACAGTAAACTCCATTCATTATGAGTGAGACTACAGCTGGCACGTAGTAAGCTCATAATGCAGAATCAAAAAAGGCAAGTGGAACTTGCATAGACATCTCTTGCAAAACTGTGACCTGAACTGCCTCAGATGAGGTTTTTGGAATGAGTAATATCACTTCTCTGCAGTCTTTTCAATCTTCATAAGCTTTAAAACCTTATGGGCTTCGTAAGAACCCTAAAGAGATAGCAGAAAAGGAAAAATCTCTGTAAAACTTGAATGTAAAATGTTACCTGTAAAGAACTTTCCAATAATACTTGCTGGCTCATTAGCATAGGAAGAAAATGCTCCAATTTGGAGTGAATCTTCCAAGTTTAAAAAACATTTAGTGTAATTTTCAAATAAAGTATAGAAGAGTCTACAGAAATATCTTGCAATTCACATAAAGTACAGTATACTTTTTACATAACTATTAATACAGAGCAAAATTACTACTCAGTACTTCAAATTATTTACATGCAGTAGATGCAAAAGCAATTAATCTACTTCATGGCATATAACCTCAGTTGCTAACCTAATGAAAGCACAAAGTTAAGAAAGATTAAGCTAAATGATAAAAATCCACACATGGGTGAAGGAGACTTCCAGGAAAACAGAGAAGCCAGAAGAAAGGACAGTTGCATTTCAAGAGCTTTCTTCAGGGAATTAACATCAAAATTAAAACATACACCTACAATTTTCCAGGAGATCTTTGACAAGTAACATTTCCCAGCTGCCAAACTCTGACACTGGTGTAACTCCAACAAAAGTGAACAAGGTTTCCTACATACACACTTTTTCTGACTAGAAGAGAAATAGATAAATAAATGAACCTAGAAGAGGTATGCGAGTTATAAGGAAAACTTCTATTTTAATATTTAACATATACTAATAAAATAAGATGTTTCAAAGTAACATGGGATACATAATGTTGTACTATTGATATTGTACTACTTTTGCTGCCCATTGCTATTACAGTGGTGAAATGGTTGAAGAACATAAGATGGACCAGAACTCTTGTATAAATCTCACACTGAGTGACTCCAGTCTTTTTGTAAGACTTTCTTATATTATTCTCTTTATGTAAATACTATTAGGTTATGTTTACTATAATAAAATGTGATCCAAAGATTTGTATAAGGACTGGAATATAGATGCTCCTGTTTCTCATTTGTTGATTCAGAGTTGTAATTTCTGCAATACTGAACTTATGAAATTCATTTATTTATTTATTAATAAAAAGCCCAGAGCCTGAGCCATACTAAAACTGAAATGACCAGTTTCCATATCTGGTACAAAATCTGGAATTCCAGCCAAATGTAAGGAAGAGCTTTTCTGAAATGAAGCTTGATTTCAATCATATGTGAGTGAATGATGTGGTAAGGTGCTTGTTTCAAGGCTGTCCCCAGGTCATAAGAAAAGCATTTGGAGTTTTACGGAGATATCTCATCATTATCTCTTTCAAAGCCTCATCAACTCTGCAGGACAAATCTGTCTCAGCCAAACTGGCACTAAAAAGAAGATGTTCATCTAGTCTTACTTAATCTTTTTTTCTTCTCAACATAGGGCAGAAGGGCTTTTGTTTCCATAGTTACGAAGATATTTCCTTTGAACTTCTTCCAGAGTACTTTTATCTTTTCCACATGCACTGACAGAAAATCCTATGAAGTATGTATGTATTTGTGAAACATTCTGTGCTTCATTACCAATTCTTTGCTGGATATAACACAGGAAATTGAGCCCATTGTTAAAGCCAAATTTCTGACTTGCTGATTTAGGTGTTTGAATATTTAGTAATGTATAAATTGACTTCAGAATAGTACAAGTGAAAGACAAAATCAAGAACACTAATTCTGAGAGATTTTCAAAGTTATTATTGTGCAAAGGCGATTCATTGTTATTAGGTATTTTGAGTCAATATAGTTGCATGCTTTCTAAATTGAAGAGAGCATTTTTTAAAATGAAAATATGTGCTTCTTAAAAAAAGTTGTATCAAAATCTGTTTACTGGCAATAAGAACCTCATGAAAGAGGTTGTTGGTTGAGGTTTTTTTGTGTTTGTTTTTTGATGACTTTTTGTTTGTTTTGTTTTTAAGACAGAAAAATCTGAACTTTAGTTGAATGTATCTAGTTTTTACCTTTGGAAACATATATATCACTTAAAAAAAAAATTTCCATTGTGGTCTTCAGGATGGAACCATTTTAGCATTTCCTCCAAAACCAACCTCTATTCTATATATCTAGATACTCTATGCATTCTGAACTGATATCAAAAGCCCATGAAAAAAAGGCAAACCAAACTTCAGAGTTTCTTTTCTTAAGAGATTATTTTAAAAAGCTTTTACATAGAAATACATACAACCAATTCCATAGAAAGATATAAAACCAGTTCCATAGGCTACATCAGTGGTTCTCAACATATTTGTTCATTCTTTGAACTAGAAGATTTCTAAAGCAATAAGAAGTGAGCTGCCCTTGTAGTACAAATCACTGCTCAAACCTTGTCCTTTTAGTCTGAGGGCTTGTGCTCCACATGCAGCTTGTAGCGCAACTCGTTTCAATTCTCCCTGGGTAGCTCACTAAAAAGCCTGGAAACAGGGGCTATATTGAGGCTCTCCAACACGGGACACCAATAGCGGGATGAAAGCTACGCCGAAGTGGTTCTATTTTGGGCTGCCATCTTCTTCCTAAGGGAAGGACACAATGAGTGGGCCGCTTGTTTAGCGGCCAAAGAATTGACACCCCAATAAAAAAAAGACATCATGTGGGATTGTGCCTCCTTCCTTGCACGAATGTGGTAGATGAAAAGATAGAAATTCCTTGTATTGATCTGACTGCACTATTATACAAATAGCTTTCTATGAGAAAAGGAAAACTCAACAAAACCAAACCAAAAAAACAAACTAGGTTCTCACTAAGGTGAATAAAAGTCATTTCAAATGTTGTCTGTTAATTTTTGGGGGAAAACACTTAAACATAAACACTAGCTTATTCTGACAAATGATTAAGGCTACATAGAGTCCACAAAATGCCACAGAAAACTGTAGAGAAGCACAGACTACATTACAGATCTCCCCTAACTTTAAGACACAAAGCTCCCACCACCTTAACCACAAACAGCAACCTCACTTATGTTCTTTTATATTTATAGTCAGAAAACTCATAATTCAAAAAATGTTGAATTCAGGACTCCCTATCACATGTTCTGCTACCATTAAAGATTGTTACCAATCAATGAACTACTAGGAATGGCAGGTATTCTTCTAAAGAAGCATTTAATAAAAATAAGTAGGTTGAAGCTTTTTATCAGCAATTGTCTAAAGACAGCTAACTAAATAATGGCTTAATATCAGAATGGATTGATCTTTTACTCAGGGAAGCAAATCTCACAAACACAACTTTCATTGACAGCTCAAGAAATAAATACACATTACTAGGGCTCTTTCTGATAGGAGAGATGATTTAAAGGAAGTGTTTTACTTCTAGAAAGTAAAGTGGTTTCAATAAAGACTTTGTCTAAAATTATACTTGAATGTATTATGTGCCTTGTATCCCTAAGTATCTGATATCCATTGCTAAATATTGTGGGAGTGGATATTACAGGGAAAGAGGTCTAGATGATTAGGTTATTCTTGATTCTACTGACTCAAAAATAGTAGTCAGCATTGAGCCTAGTTTCTTTCTGATTCATCTGGTATAGCCGTAATATGAATTTGGATGAAGTCTACATAATTCATCTTGATATAAGTAACTTTTTTTTTTACAGTGAGAGAAATTCATAACTAGAAGAAGCTACTCAGGGTTGTGATTGAGTTCCTGTCACTGGGGTTTCCAAGGTGCAATAGGACAGGGTGCTACATCATCTCATTTAGAGTCTCTTTCCTATGACAGGTTGGGCCAAGTGATCTTTCAATGTCCTTTCTAATCTGGGCTGTTCAATGATTCTGTGTTTGTGTTAGCAAGTGATCTGGTACAAAATTTGATAGAAGTTTCTTTGCTGCATGTTATTAAACTTTAGTTAATTATATATACCCATGAGATATGTGGAGAAGGCATAAAACAAGTACAGTGACAGTGGTGTCTTCTCCAGATGCTTCATTGCTCTGAAGTATCATTTCACTTACATGTGCAATGTGTCTGCATTAGCCCCAGCAGACTTCAAAACAGGATCAAAATTACTCTTTGCAGCCAAATTATAAGTCCATTAGACCCTTCAAACAGATCCTAATATATCTCATTTATTAAAAGGGAGGCAAAGTTTGTGAAAAATAGCTCCTTATTCCCAGATGGGATAAGAGCTCCTCTCTGCAGTCACAGAGACATTTGGCAGTTACAACGTGGTGTTGACACAGCTGCAGGCCCTGGGTGCCGAGCCAGCTTCACATGGCTCTGCTCTTTCCTTCCTCCCTCTTCCCTCTTAAAATCCAAAGAAAAGTATTGGACAGTTTCTCACCTGGCCTAGTTGGTTTTGTGCTTGAGTTGTTACAAGACTCCATCACGGTCTTGCTTGATGGAGACATATTTGGCTTTTGTATTTTCAGAAGAGTTATGAAGTCAGTTCAATGCCTGTCTTTGAACACAAAGTTGGTTGTTGCAACGTGACTGGGTCAAGAGTTAAATGAAGACAGATCAACAAAGACAAAACACAGATGAATTAACTTACATGAGTGGGAGTGAACCACAAAAAATGAATTCATATTGTCTGTGTTTAGTCAGGTGTCTTATTGGATCTTTTGCTTTTCCTAAATGTGGAAGACTTTTGTGTCTAACTTATCATACAACTCAAAAAACACTGAGAAGAGAAGGCAGAAAGGAAGAAGACACTAATATTTCAACAACCCACTGGGATAGTGAAATGTTTCTGCTTTAAATCACTGAATAGTGATCCACTGCAACAATTTTTGCCTGGAAAATACTAGATGAAACAGATAACACAGCACAGATTTCTAAGACACAAGTCTCTACCTTCCTCACCCTTTTTTTTTGATTGATGAGTAACTGTTTTTTATGACAAGCTCATGCTGTTAAGTTACATAAAGAGACTCTGATACAGTCAGATTTGTCCCTAACGCAAAGTCTAGTGTTTACCTCTCATTTTAAAACTCTTCCAAACATTTAATATTCTTTTGGCAACTGCTTATCTTGAAAGAATTTCTAGAAGCTCCTTCAGAAAACATTTCCCTTGTCATTACATGGGGAAAAAGGCAGCGGAAAAGGAGTTTTATTCTTGCACCTTTTCAAGTTTTAACCTGGTCCTAAATGGGAGCTACTTCGAGAGTTACAGATACATTATAATTAAAAGGAAGAAAATATTTCTTGTTATTTTGAGAACTGGCTGATTAATTATCCATCTGTGAACTACTAGGGGAAAAAAGACATGCTTTCTATGGATTTTTTTAGTGTATTTTTTTTCCACAGAGAGCTAGGTGTTAGGAATAAATAAAATGGGTTTTAGAACTACTCTCTGTGTGTAGCTATCAATAACTTTTTGCATCAAGACTATATTGACTGCCATTTTTAAATAGGATTATTTGAAATATTTTTTCTCCCATCACATTAGATTCAACTCATTTTTGCATTCTGTATCTGTACTAAATTATTTTTAGCTTCATATTGTTTGACAAATCTTTGGCCAATTCAATTTAATTTAGAAAGAATTACTATAGATGCTAAAGTTTAACTGGTAACATGTCAAGTAATTTTTATACTCCACTTATATAATAATAATTTTACATATTTTAGACAGTATTACATAAGCTTCTTATTGTATAATACTCCTTTATAAAGCAACTTTTGCCACAAAAAAAAAAAAAATCAACAGTTCTCCATTGGCTTTTAAACTATTATACACAAAAATATTCCACATATGCTGCATTACCAAAAGTAAATGGATTACACTTTCACAGTGCTCAGCAACACTGGAAATCCTGGAAGTTGAATATTAAGGGAGGAGAAATGCAAAAGTGCCTTCTGGGACCAAGATAATAGGCCTGTCTGGTACACCTAATGTTTTATATGCAGTCACTGAGAGTTAAATCTCATTGAAAACCTTTGAAGCAAAGTCCTGTATGACTAAATTAGGTGTGTCCTTCCTCCATTGATGGGCACAGAACTGAACCTTGCCAGGCAGTTTGCTGTAAATCACTCTGGGGCTCACGTACATCTGTGTGGCTCACCGAATGTAACATAAGCACTCCCTCAGGCTCCTCCAACTGGCAGCAACATCTTGGTTGGTCTAAGATGAGGGTAAAACAGATGGAATTGCTTGCTTCAAACATTGACATTAGTTAGACAAAAGACAAGTATTTCCAGTTTCCAACAATGCCCTCTAATCTAGTTTTTGCAACCTCATCAGAATAAAGAAATTAGATTAGCAGTAGGAAGATCACCATCTTCTTTGCAATGAACAACTGAAGCCCTAAAAACGTTGATGTTTTCTAAGAAATTTAAATATATGAACGATATCTTTCTGCTCAACTTTGGATCAGAACAGGCTGTACACATCTCTCTAAACTGGCATTAAAAACCCACCCCAAAACCCAAAGGAAAAAAAATTCCCACAACAGCTAAAGCTGAATACCTGGGGAATTTGCATACTCTGTAGTGCCTAATGACTTTATATACAAAAGATTAACTATCCGGATTTTTGCCTGGTATTTATGTTCTAGACTTGCAATTATTTTTAGTGCCCAACTGAGATTTGGGTAGACTAGATCACAAAATACTCGGCTCTTGATTTAAGCTATGTATTAACATTCTGAAATTAATGGGAAATCATTGTACTTCACAGACTTCAAAACCAGAACAAAATTGAAATAACCAGTTAGAGAGAATATGCATTCCATGACAATTTGTTGAGCTTTTGGAAGACAGAGAACATACCAGATTTTAATTTAATAGATGGGCTCAAAAAGTCCAAAATAATAATAAAAAAATGCTATTTCTTGTAACTGGGTTTATTTTTGGAAGAACTGCTGTGTTTTGTTCCCATGAGTACTGTAGCTCTGATGCTTCCTGAATAGATCTTGACCTTTTCAAGCGCTCTTTGCTAAAGAAGTTACAATACAGATTACACACCCTAAAAATAGTAATTCAAAGGATACTTATGAATTTTAATCCCTTTCTCATTCCTTCTCACGGCAGTTGGCAGGCAAGAGGCCTCTCCTCTCCTTGGAGTGATGTGAAGCTACCCCTAAAAAAGCTTGTACCTGGATAGAATGATAATCCTGCAATTATTTGCTGTATCTAATTAACCAGATATAGTTTTTGTCATGCTTTTAGTCAGAACCGAGGGTTCAATTAAGACTTGTGTAAACCCTTAATTCCATTTGTCAAAATATCTTGCCACTTCTTTGATATGGGGCCCGAATGCTTGGCATAACACATGGACCATGTTCACAGACATCATTAATGAACTGTAATATGGACCAAATATGGTCCCTCAAATTGCAAAAGACTCTGAAATTATATATTTCATGCATTGTTTGCCAGATTTGTTTTTTAATCAAAGAACGAATCACTAAGAACAGTAGTTATTACTAAGGTTAGCTAAAAGGACAGATCCCTTCACTCAAAAGTCTGAGGAACAAACAATACTCAAATAAATCTAAACTATTCCATTCTATTTTGTCTGTATCTGCTGTTTACACAATACAGAATCTACTCCCCTCTCTGCATCTTCAGACAGGAGCTGAGATGATTAGATGTTTTTGTTTTGTTTTGTTTGATTTTGAGGGTTTGTGGTTTGTTTTTATCTTAAACCCATACCGTCTGGATTTCTGACGTATCTAGCAGTCTTCTAGCTACCCTTTGGTAGCTGTAAGCCTAAGATGACAGATAAGAAACATTTGAAGACAACCACATGTTGCGGAACTGTTGCGTCTGGAGATATACCCCTCAACACAGTGAGACAGGTAAGTCTGTGGATCAGAGACACCAGAGCTCAAAAAGGTATTAATTCATGGAGATCATCCGACATTTTGTCTGGTAGCTTCCAAATGCTTCCTGAAGCAGAGTTTGGTACCTAAATATGGAGCAATTAATCTGTCAAAGCTGTTGATGAAGCCACAATGTCCTCGAATATGCAGTGGTTCTTGGAAAAGATGCTCCATTTTGGTTTTGGGTCTGCTTTTTCCAATGTCTGCAGCAAACACGTCAACAATTCAACCACTACCAATACAGTGATTGAATTAGAGGAAAAACTGTTCCTGGAGCAATCCCAGACCATATTCATTCAGCTATCCTTAAGGTTCTGTCTTTATCCAGTGGGTTCCTTCTTCAAACAACATGACAAGTAATAAGCACAGCCCTATGCACTGGCCCCAAACACCACAAGGAACTACCTCTCCTGCAGCTTGAATATAAAATATCAAAGCCATGGCTCTATTTCATAAACAGGGAATCAGTACCTTACATGCTGACTGTTTTTTTTCTGGATGTAATCAGGCAACTATTAAGACTTTAGAATTGACATCTCTGCTTTACCTATGTGCTAAATACAGTGTCATTCTAGCCTTTTATCAGAACCACATGGTCCGTTTATGACATATTTTCAAATGTTATTTTTGGATCTTTTCCAGTCTATGTGTCTTGATTTTACAATTACACCGTTGCTTTATATAGCTCTCATTTAGTCCTTGATGGACTACAGACATCCTGTTTGCTGGTCTATTTTCCAGCTTCTTATCAATTCCACTCTAAACCATTATTTCAAAGAGTATCTATTGTAGTTGTGCAACTTTCTCAAACTAGTGCTTTAATCTACCCTTTCTAAAACAACTTGTTCCAACTACTTGAAAAATGTCTTCTAACTAAAGAAAATAAAGCACATTTTAAGACAATTACACAAGAAAAGGCTAATAGACTAAAATATAACACTATTATTACTTTGATCATATAAAACAGAAATATCTCTTGCATAAGTCCAATGCCTCCACAAATTATCACACTTAAAACAAAAACCTCCAACAAATTAAGTTCTTTTGGACATTTCTGAGGCACTGGAATTTATTTTCAACATGTCACCAGGGTTTCAAGTGTGATCTGACCTTAGACTAGAAAAAAACCTCCTTGTAAATGTGCTCATTCAAGCAAAAGACAGGTTAAAATTTTAATTTTTTTTCCTGAAGAGACACATTTTCTCAGATTGAAGCAAATGATCTGTTTGCAGGCATTGTGCTATCCATGCTGCATGATAGGAGAAAGCAGATATAGCATATAGAGCTCCGTAATTACATTTAGTGTTAAAGGGATAAACTAAGCTAACGTTATAAATTTTTTTTTTTTTTACACATCTTGTTGTTCCAAAATGCAAAGGTTTAGCACCAGCTATTTGGGGAGCTCATCATAAGAATTACCATTATTACATTACATTACATATATCCTCAGGCCAGACACAACTGATTGATGTCAACTGCTCACTGAGAAGTATCTCCACTTGGGAACTGAAAATTTGTAAATATGCTACTCCCACCAATTAAAAAAATGTTATTCCATCATCCTCATCAGAACACTTTGCATCTCCTCAATGACATGTATTTTGCTGATGGAATTACACCAAGGGGTGCAATTCCCATTACAGAAGGAGGATGTGAGGAATGAGAGTTAAAGATAGCCCCATTTAATGACCATTCATTATAGAACAATAGCTACTTCCAAACTAGTTCATGGCAGAATACTTTTTCCTGAAAAAATTCTTATTGTGAGAGGCATGGAGAAAATTGGGAGTCCAGGATGGCTGACACTTTCGGCTGCTAGGTACAATTAGATAAAAAGATTCACTTTTTGAATACTTATTAAAAGTACTTGAAGAATTTAAAAAATATTATTACTATTATTATTAATAATAATAACAATAATTATAATAATAATTATTATTAATACCTCAATCACTGCATTTCTTAAAGCAGTCAGCAAAAAGTTTGCTTTGCAATTTTACCAGAGACAGTAGAGAAGGAACTGCAGAATTATTCTTTGATGGCGAAAAGTGTTTTTAATGGAAATCTTAAAGAACGTCATCTTGAATGATGACCTATTCCCTCACAGAGCCATCTCAAGAGAACTAACACTCAGTCTGTGTTAACACCCAAAAAATATAAACAAGGTACTTCATAGCAGTGGTTGCTTATTTTGCAAATCTGAACCAAGTTTCCAAGGAGTGAATCAGATAAGCAAGATAGTCTCTAAAGTTTTATAACTTCTTTCACCAAAAATACTGAATTGTGATTTCAGTAGCAGAGAATTACAAGCATCTTCTGCCTCAGAGTTTCTAAGAGCCAAGTAGACCAGAAGCCCAAAATTAATTGGTTTTCTGACTAAGCATTTTGTTTTCTAGTTGCTTAAAGAGGTTTGGAAGTATCTCCCAGTGTTTGTCAGAACTCTCCTGAATAGCTCAAAGGCTTAGATGGTTCTTAGATGTAAGAACATGGCTGTTCTTACAATGCCGTGGCTGATGAGTGTAGTGCCTCAGAGGTCCGAAAACAATGTAATGAATCTCTGGATCTCCTCCATCAAAACCAAACAGTATCAAGTCTACAATTTTTCTCCTCTTCATTATGAAGCTCTTTCTAGAAATTTCTATATTTCTATCCTTTTTTCAGCACAAAATCAACTGCACATTAACTAACATGAGTGAAATGAGACAAATTAGTAGTATTGCATCATTTTTTTTCAAAGTACAAATTTAAGCTATCAGCTTCCACAGCATCACATACGGACTGATCTTTGAGTGCAACAGTAGATGGTTCATTGGTCTATGTCACTGTTATAATTCTCAAACATCAGCTCCTACTTTCTGCTGTTATGAACCCAGATCTTGATTTGTGCCAAAGCATTTTTAAAATACTCCATCTGGATGCGCTATGGTGTTCCTGTTGTTTTCATTAGCTACAGCTAGCCTACCAGTCAAATAACTAAGTTAAATTAAGTGCAGGAAGTGTATTACACAGTCCTTTTGTCCAGATCTCATGATTTTTATCTTGATGGTCCATCCCAAGTCTGGAAAAGGGCATTATGAAAACAATATAGAGCATTTTCTAACCAGGAGGTGTTAATATCAAGTGTGAATGTAAAAGAAATGAAATCTTAGAACTTATTTTTCTCCTCTTCTTTAGGATTTACATACATTTTTATCCTCCATAGTGACTTAAAAATGTTGTGTTGATAAAAATATAAGAATAATCATCTGTGTATCATTGGACTTGATAGAATTGTTTCTCTACCTAGTAATTGGGGAACAGTGAAAGGAGAGTTGAATTTTTCCATCTCATTCTTTGATTTGAGACTGAACCTATATGAAATATACTTTCACACCCTTGGGGGAAAGAAATAGAAAATTAATCTTCCATTGCTATTATGCCTCTGTTAGCAGCGGGGTATGAGGTCACACTGCTGCCTCAATAAAGATTGCTCAACCTCCTACGCCAAATGATGTGGTCCTGCAGAGTATGAACAGCTTGTCTACGAAAGAGACTCTGGATGCAGTGGCTCTATAAATACCTAGCCTGTGCTGTTAATAAGGTATATCAGCTGGCAAAAGACGATCTTGCAGACGACGAAAGGCTATTGAACAGCAGTTTTCCAGCCTTGTAAAATTGCTCTCCCACGACTTCTCCTCAGAGTTCACCCACGCACAGGCATAAATCTGGACAGAACTGTAAGTTCCCAAGATGCAAGGTGCAAGATATAAAACCAGGGATTTAATTCCCACTTTCTCTCCATGCCATCATCCTTCAAGATGGAGGATACAAAAGAAGGGGTGGGTGGTGTGGTGGTGGTTCCACAGGCACCTGAAAAGCAAACACTGCAGCTACTGACTCCCTAAAAAGGCTGGGAAGTGCCTGGATCACATAGTTAGCATCACCCTCAACATTACCTGTGTTTTTCCTTTTCTGTGTCTACTCTATCAAGTTGCATTTGTGAAAGAATCCTAGAATATCCTGAGCTGGAAGGGACCCACAAGGATTATCAAGTCCAACTCCTGGCCTGGCACAGGACAACCCCAAGAATTACACCATGGTCCAAGAGTGTTGCCCAAATGCTTTTTGAACTCTGTCAGGCTTGTGCTGTGACCACTTCCCTAAGGAGCCTGTTCCAGTGCCCAACCACCCTCTGGGTGAAGAATTTTTCCTAATATCCAAGCTAAACCTCCCCTGATATAACTTCACGCCATTCCCTCAGATCCCATCACTTGTCACCAGAGAGATCAGTGTTTGCCCCTCTGCTTCCCCTCATGAGCAAGTTGTAACTGTAATGAGGTCTCCCCTCAGTCTCCTCTTCTCCAGACTGAATATAAAAAGTGACCTCAGCCACTCCTCATACAATTTCCCCTCCAGACCCTTCAGCATCTGCATCGCCCTCCTTTAGATGCTCCCTGGTAGCTCTATAGCCTTCTTATATTGTGGTGTCTAGAACCACACACAGTTCTCAAAGTAAAAGACTAGTACAGGGAGAGACTAGGACAGGCCTCCAGGGAAGCCTAGAACAGCAGCTGCAATTATCTGAAACATATGCAGTTCTAGTTCCTTCTCCCTTTAAAGGGCTTCCACGCACCAACCTCATTACACAAGAATTTAGAAGATTACAACTAACGAATGTCATCTAATATTGGCAATTTCCAACACCAGCACTATAAAATATTCACTTGCAGGGCCTTAATGCACATCTTACAGGTCATGTCAAAGAAGAAAGTGGAACAGATAAGTCACCAGATCTCTGTCCTCCCCACAGCCAAGAAAACAGCTGTGGTTTTTTGCAGCTGAACACAACACAAAAGCAACTACTTTGGCTAAGGGGGAAAAAGTCAACGCCAAAGAAGGAAATATAAGAACAGGGCACTTGGCTTTCTACCATCCTCCAACCCCTTCAGTGCTTCATTTTCAGCCCCTCTCAAGACGCACTTTCTTCCTTCATTTTAGACACCAACAAGCTCGTGGAGGAGACATCTGTTGTTAGTGCTCAATATGAGTATTTAGAACATACCGTATCCTCTGACTAGAGGTTCTAAGATCAGCTACGTATGTGAAGGACCATCCCTGTTGTTTTGTTTTGAACCTGGCTCTGACTACTTAATGGCTACTCATTAATTTTTGCTATTGCTTTTTTGCTCCTCCTCCCCCCACAATGAATATGAACGAATATGGCAGCAATTTTCTGCTCACAGCCTGTGTGCTACAAATGCATCACTGTCAAGTCTCCTCTCCAAGTTGTCTTCTTTCCCTCAATCACTTGATTGAACACTTCAGCTCTCTAGATTTTTACTATTTGTAACAGAAAATAACTCAGACACTTGCAATTCAAAGGTGAAAGTATAGTACTAAAAAATCCCAAAACAGACAATAAAGCATCCTCAAAAGCCCCACCACATCTAGACCAGAATGCATGACTGTTTTAGAAATTATGCATGCTTTTGTACCCTACTGCTGTAGCTATTAGGAATAATATGATTTATTACACCACATAGTCAGATTTACAATCGAACCTACAGTAGTCGTATTTTACAATCTTTCATTATTGACTCCAAAAATGAAGGCAAGCTCTAAGCCCTGACTTTAGGGTTTATACATTTCAGGGAACATTTCAGGGGAAAATGAAAAACCCCACACCTTTATATTAATTTACTCACAAAAATCATTCAACCTTTCAGCTTCCCTCTTTCTTGACATGATAACACAGTTTATTTACAAAACACCCAGGCTTCCCTAGCTCTTGATCACCAAACTGGTGGCCAGTACAGGCCCCTCAGCCTCCAGCTCCAAGGCCTGGTGCCTTTTTTATTTGCCCATGATTACACGTCTCTAATCTTCACATAAAAATACTTCACACAGTTCCTTCTCACAGTTTGTTCACACACTCACAAACCAAGCTGACTCTCAGCTCTTGTGCTCTTAGATCTACAAGTGTCGTATTCCCCACTACTCCAATAATAATGGAAGTCCCTTCCAGTACCAAGTTTCAAACCTTTTTTCCAGAGCTGTCAGTCTCTTGCCTAATCCTGCCATGAACACCTTTAGCATTTTATCTCTAGAGATAAATCAAGGAAGTTTGGTTCCTCAGAGTCTGATCTTTAAGAAAGAGAGATGTTATATTTATAGATAATTTTAGAGGCTGTAATTATATAAGCACAATTTAATAATTATGAGTCATTGTGGATATGGAAAGAGTAAATCATGTTAAAGAAATCTGGTTACTTTTAAAAATGAAAAATGGTATTAGCCTAGATAAACCAAGAGTCTTGACTTAGCTGGGGGTTTTAAAAAGGTTCAGACGAAAGTCAAAATGATGGATCACTGCTATCATTAAGAAAGCTTTGTAGTGGATGGAGTAAATATTTATTAAAATTTTTCTCCCAATATCAAGCACTTGTGACCCAGCATTCACATCTGAAAGTCTGTATCCTGAAGTCTGACTCTTTCCCATCCTTGATGGGTTTGGGTTTTTTAGGGCATTTGGTTTTCCTGTAAGACTGTGATAAGTTCAGTTGACTCCAGACCTGATGCAGTTGTCTGCCTTCAGGTTTGAGCAGTACCAAGATATTAATTACTACCCAAAAACCAGGGAATTGGATGGAAAATTGAAAGGCAGCTGCTGAGAAGTGAAGTCTCACAGGATTGTAGATTAATACCAGCAGATTTTCATATTTTATGCAATGGTCTACATAAAGCTGTAATAAGTCAGATCATTAAATTTGCAGATTATACTAAAATAAGCAGAGTATTTAAGACTCAGAGGGATGCAAGAATAATCCTGACATTAACAAAATGGGCTCAGAGGTGAGATAGGAAATTAAATGAGTATTCATTTAATGTAATGAAAATTGACACACTTCAGTAAAAATAATGTTCAGGACACACACTGAGACACTTAAATTATACTTAGGTAATTAATATGTAAAGAGAGAAAAAGTTATGAACTATTCTTGAATTGCCATTCATAGTTTTAAATTCTAAGAAGACATGACCCTTGTCCTAAAGATATAACAGATTGGCACAGACAAAATAACACACTGTCATTTAACACAGTAAGAAAGAGTGTCTGCCAGCACAGCACAGAAAAGAGAAAGAGAGCGCTCTGGACCTGCTAGTCACTAAGATGGCTCAGGAGAGTGACTGTGATGGCCATCGCCACATTTGACTTTTGCTATTCTCTTCAAATTTATGTCTGACTAGAGGCTACTTCAAAGCTACACAGAACATTTTAAGAAAAGAGTCCTCAGGTATGAAAATGAAAATGCATTACCAGCTATCTGAATAATACTGAAGAAAATTAAATGCCTATTTCTAAGTGGAGGCAAAGACACCCCAGCTGGCAAACAAAAAAAAAAAAACCTCAAAAGCCCAACCTCTAAAAGTAGGCCTTTAAGTCTTTCTTAAGTTTGCTGAAGGAAAAAGATCTGAGAATAAATCAAGCAGAAAGCCAGCAAGATGCAGAGGAAAGAGCAAAAAATAGAAAAAAATGAAATCAAGAACATAATGAAACAAACCTGCAGGCAAGCTAAAGACAAAGATCCTTTGCCCTAGTTCACACCAGAAAAAAAGCAACCCCAAAAACACCACAAGAAGCATCAAAACGTTTTTTAATTATATAGTAAAAAGACTGTAAAAGCCAAAGTTGTTCTTTATTAATACTACTATAACAGCTTGCCATGACACATACCTCCAGAGTGGGTATTCCACTCCTTTTCATTATACTAGTGAAAAGTCTGAGGAAGACTGAAAAAACTCCACCCCACAATTTCCCCATTGAACCATTTATATTAAGGGCAGCAGGGTCCCCTGCTGTACTTGGTTTAGCCAAATTTCCCCACCTAGTCTATTAACAGCCCAAATTAACTACAAGCATCTACAAACATGTAGAGACTTAGCAGACCTATTGTTTGTTACAATTTGAAGAGCAAAATTTCAAGGAAAAATAACAGCAGTGTTAACAGAGGGAAACTGCCAAGGTCATACAATTCCTTTATGTAGGAGCTTAGCAACAAAGGAGAGCTGTGAAATACTGTAATAGCCATAAGCAATGGATTAACACAGCATCAAGCAACATCTTGAAGGAGATCAAAGTAGTAAACAAAATAAAATGCAGTGACAAGAATGAGAATACGGTGTTCAGTTCTTAGCAGTATGAAAGAGTGAATGAATTGAAAAGGACCCACATCTTACAGCAATATAAACAAGAGGAGGGGAAAAGATGCTAGCTTTACTTCAGTTAAAAAAAACTGAAATAAATTTCTACTCCTTCTTTAATGAAATATTTTGTTGGTGTCTTTCCTAAACAAAGGACAGGAACTCTGAGTTTTATAAATAATGTTATCCTAAAATATTTAAACAAAAAGTAGAACAGTTACAGGACATAATAAAGTACTACTTAAGATTCCCAGAAAACAAAATAATTCATCTAGGATACACTGCAATGTAAAAAAAAAAGGAAAAACAGTGACTCATACTGGTAAGCAAGCACTCTGATTCTCTGATGTAAGTTTAGAAAACATAGTTTGATATGTTTGTGAAAGAATTACAGTAAGTGTATCAAAATCAACCAAGTCAGAGGATATATAAAAAATACACTGTATCAGGAAACATTGCTTCACACAAATAAAGGACACAATTTGTGATGTAAATGGAGTAGAATCTGTTAAAATATCACAAATCCTGATTAGTAAAGATGAAACCTCATTTAAATATAAACTTACCAGAGAACAAACCTGTTGTGAATGAAGAGCATGCTAGGTGTCAGGATGATGGAATCACACTCAGTAAATATGAGTGCATCATCCATCAGTAACATCTCCTTGCTGCAAGCACCGATTTACATCTGCAAAATATTTTATCTTGATCGCATCTGCTGTTAGATATCAAGGTCTCAGCTTGTATATGAATTTATACAAATGATAACAAAAAAGTATAATTTAGCAATAATATTTCCTATGCAAATCTCTGCAATGCCTCAAACAGAATAACAAATACATGCAAATAGATACTTCTCGATAGCGAATGCCAGAATTGTGGGTTCAATCCCTGTATGGGCCATTCACATTCAAGAGCGGGACTAGATGATCCTTGTGGGTTGCTTATAACTCAGAATTTTCTGCAATTCATCTGTGCTTCAGTTACTATATAAGGTGGAAGATACACAAAATCTGAAATGTTAATTTCCCACTCCTTTTTTTGTTGTGTCTCCACTAGCACTCTCTCTCACCCCATCACATCACTCACCCACACAGTTGGGCCTTCAAGGTGGGGCTTTTCTGCTTTTCTGTTTGCAAGAGATGATAAGAAAGGAAGTATCTATTTCACTTCTTCCTCTCACTTTATACCATAAGAATTCATGTATTACTCTGTTTAGGACAGGAGGAGCAAGAAATTCTGATGCTATAGTCTACTACTGATACTCCTACCAGTCATGTTAGGAAGCCATTCCAAAACATCTACTTTCAAATTTTTATTCTAAATTTACTGATGATTACTTTTCCCATTGTATTTTAAGGCTTCCTTGCCAATTAGTTTACCGGCTTCTGTTTTTTATTGTTTAATCCCTGAGGACTCAGAGGTTATATGCAAACTGACCTTTTATTCTCTCAGGTCCTGGTGTGCACCCCAGTTGTGTTTTGACTACCTGCTGGCATATGGCAGGAACTTTTCACTCCTTCCCTCACTATGAAAGATGATTATGCCAGTCTGAAAGCAGTACTGTCTCCTCAATCTAAACAAGAGGAACTCCCTGTTAATTCCAGCTACCATGCAGTCTACAGACAGCCTGGGAAAACCAAGTGTAATGCCTCTTAGCTTTTGGTTTATTTCTTATAAAGATGACTCCTTTTGCAGTCTTCAAATAGCCTTTTTTGCCTGCTTTTACATATAGGTGACTGGAACTGTATCTAATATCATGGTAATATGGAAAGGGTCTCATCAGCATCTTGCAAAAATAGCATTAAGCCTTTTCCCTCTTAACAAGGAATTTCTCATTGCACACCACCTTCTGTCTCAATCCTTTTGAGACCCCTGGAACTGACTAGCAAACCCAGCTATTCCTTCTCAATTACACTTAGTCACTTGTGCTTTGAGTTAACAGCAGGTTTTTGTCATTAGCCTTTCAATGAATGACATTGCTGTTCGTATCACTAGAGTTCATTAAATGTCTGTTATTCTATTTATTTAAGATTATACTATATCCAGATCTGTCTGTCCCAATGTCTTTCAGCTTTATCAGCTAATTTTCATTTCTGCACTCAAACATCCTGTGCCAAGGTAATTAGAGAAAAGTTAAATAATAATAATCCCAAGACCAAGTCTCTAAAAGTCTAATATTAACTCCCAAGGTGTTTTTTATCAGCTTCATCCAAGAAAATTAGAACAAGTGAACTGCATGAGACCAGAATTTCCCTTTTACCTAATTGCTTAGGGAAAGTATATGATTTTTGTGTTGAATAGTCCATGAAAGATATTTTTTTTATTCCATAAATTCAAGTATTTCGTAAATTCAAGTGAACATAAACATTTTTTGCATTAATAATATTCTACAACCGTAAAGTTCACAGTTTAATTATGTGGCAAGTGAACTCCATTTTCTTTTGAACCTAATAGCCTATAACTTCATTTGATGTTAGTAAATTTTTCAATGTTAAAGGAAGTTAATGAGCATCCCTTTCTACTTGTGATTTTATACACCACAATCATATTACTTTTCCTGAGGGTGAAAAGACCTATTGTATTTAGTCATCCATTTTTTCCTGTTTCCTTACATACTTTATTATTACTGCATTTATCATAATCTCTCTCCAATTTGCAATAATTGTTAAAGTATTGATAGATAATATACTGTTCTTGTCTAAAAAAATCACTTACCCCATGGAGAAATGGCAGCAATTTAATCTGAAATGGCCTCACTTTTGTTAACCATGCTGCATTTTATTGTTTCCTATTTACCTGGACATTTTTAATTCTTCTTCATTTCTTAAACACTTTTAAATCCTACTAAGGTCAGATTAATGAGCATCAAATTACTTCAATTATTTCCTCCTTTTATCTAATAGAAGTGCAGTATCTGGTGTTCTCCAGGGATGAAAGAATCCTAATTGTTTCATTCTTTTGGAACACTAAATAATGGGTGCCCAAAGCTGAACTCATCAAGCTTACCTAGTTTTGTTCCCAAGAGTTATTTCCTTTTTATATATTCAAACTCACAAATCGTCCTCATTTTGCTTTCACGTTCTATGTCTTCCTCCTAATTTAAAACTGAAACAAGGCATTCATTTGGATATGTGAACATACTCTTTGAATTTATTTTTCCATTCCTTTTATAGCTTCTGAGCTCAATGTTTTGCAGCTCTCAATACATCTTTACTAGTGTAAAGCTTCCTAGGTAAAGTTTTCTTTGTTGATGAGTTTTTTTAATTCTTTCCAATTTACTTCTGGTATATTTTTAACACAACTATTCATTTAGTTAGGTTTAGATCTTTCCCTGAGTATTTATGTTCTTTATTCTGTTTATATTAATAATAACAATAATAATTTGTTTTATCTTTTTTAAGTGCCATTGGGAGGGATCATTCCTTCAAAGCAGTGCCTTTCTACTAGCTTGCATCACCATGGATCTAGTGATGTACCTGAACTAGCATGCTACCCCTACAGTCTGAAGAACGGTGAAAGTGATATAGAGGCATCCAGGTGGCTCTGCACAGAGCTGTGCTCTGTCACAGCTGAGATGAAGGGGGATTTTAACAAGACAGGACAGGCTTGGGCAGGATGTCTCTGTCCTGTGCTCTCAGTACACAATGTTCCAAGGAGCTTATCACCACAGCACTGTGAAAATTGGGCTGGAGCCTTTCTGAGCTTAATGCACTCAATTGCATGATAGAAGAGCAGAGGTCTAAATACCTTTTCAGAGTCTGGTTGAGAATAGTCAGGTATATTAGAAGCTCCTGGCCATACCAGAAAACAGATACAGATACATATATAAAATTCCCTTGTGGTATCCCTATCCCTCTGTTTCTTGTGATCTTACCTGCTAAGTACCCAACAGAATATTAGTGAGTTTTACTCATTTAAATGAAATAAATTTCTCCCTGAATATCTATTTTAAGCTTAGAGAAAGAAACTTAATGCTTGTAGTATTCACTCCTTATATTCATTTGTGCAACCAATCATCTTGAAAGCACTGATCAGCAGAGAAAAGTGACTCTGCAGCGTTTGCTGACCTAAACTATGTCATGAAAATTGTCCTTAAAAGTGAAACGGACACAGTACCAAACCAAGATTATTTTATGTAGCGATATTTGCACAGAAAAATAACGATATGCTAACTAAATTACTTAATTACTTCCTGTTTTATTCTTTTACAGACAATCTGAAACTACCAAAGAATATGATAGAATTCCTCTTAAATAAATAAAAGGTGTGATTAATTTGGATATATTTTCATTATAAAAAGTGTCTTTACAACATCATTAACATTTCATTTCTCCTGCAGGCTCTGTAAAGGCCGAATAAGAATGGAGAACACACCACTGGCTGTAAAAATAGAACATTTCTCACTCAGCAGCAGGAGAAATGGATATGTGATTTATATGAAAACAATAACTGCATTATAAATTGTTTTATGTGGTGTATTCTGGGGTTCATGCATAGAAATCTGCAAAACAAGCAGTTCAGAAAACAGTAAAGTAATTTGAGGCTTTGTCAAGTACTTTTGCACTAAGATTGTTTGAGTCAATTATATTTGCTATTCTAAGATCATACTTCACCTTTCCATTTCATAGTAAGTTCCCTGTCTGACTAGTTCCCTGACTGATGTATGGATTTATTACCATAATGGAGTGAATAGGATATAGCCATGTTGCTACTGGGGAAGACACACCAGAATAAATAAAAACAAAACCAAACTTTAAGATATGTGAAACAATATCAAGAAGTACAATCCCATTTAAACCTTTAGTTGCTTGAGAAATAAATTTTCTTTAAAAACCAGAATTAACTGAAATCAAATCATATGCAAAAAACTCAAACCAAAATAAAATCCTAGAAAAATCTATAGTCTGAGGCAAGGAGGAAATCTGCTTCTTTTACAGGGAACTGTTTATCATATTTTTGTAGAATAGAAGAAGCCAGGAAAAGGCCCCAAAGTCACAACTTCTAGCAAATGAAAATGAAACTTTCATATGAAAACATTCCTCATGGGCCAGATGTGTATGAAGAGAGGTGGCTTGAGGAAAATGTACTTTTCTCCAGTGTGTATTAAGGGACTCTGAGAGTCCTCAGGAGAATGAGGAACAAATAGAAAGGAAAGGTCCTAAAAGAGTCCTAAGGACTTGCCACAGCACATTTTCCTTGCACATTTCAGATCTCCTAATTCCTCCCAGAGATTTTGTGAGGTAGCATTACTTGGTACTGCCTACTGTTGACACCAGGGACTGACTGCTAGAGCTGTTTCACAGTGCATACGCATTTAAAAAAATGTAAATACATTGGGTAATTTAGTACAACATAAATCCGTTGGCCACACTTAGTAATTGTTCATCAGTCTTGCACCTCTGGAAAATTCTAGGACCCTTGTTGTAAGTGCTATAGAGACACAAGCCATATTCTCAGTATAATCCATGAAGATGGCTTGCTTATGCAAAGCAGAGCTAATTTCATTCCAAATACTCTGGACAGCTGTGTCCTTTTGACAACACAGACATTAGACATCATTGCTCATGAGGAAGGCTTTTTTGCTGACTGGCTGCTACTGTACTCACTCTGTTAGATTTGGTCAATACTGGTCAAAGTCTTGTGTATATCTGTAGAGAACTCAATCATATATTGTATTTGTTTCGCTTTGAGGTTACAGCTTTAGTTGATGGGTTCCTTCTAAACAAACTTCAGACAGCTGGGGAAGTTTCTAAGTACATGCATCATCAAAAAAGAGAAAGGCGCATTTTTCTTCTTGAATCTGATTTGAAATGCTGCTCCTTCTTTTTTTTTTATCAGTATTTTCATTCTTCTATGTTGCGGTGTGGCAGCCCATCCCTGGGCTGTCTAACACCAGCCAGAAGTTAGCAGTCAGGAGGCTCCAGCAGTGGGACCTGGTTAATGGGCAAACTCCCCGGGGTTAGGGCAACAACATAGAACCCTCCCAGCCGCCCTCGCACCCCTATATAGATGTCTCCCTGGCCATTGGATCCTGGTTTCCCCTCCCTTCTTCCCTATACTTGGTTATCTTCCAGAACTTTCTACCTTCCTCAGTAGCCCATTGGCTCGTTGCTCCCTCTTCCCGCCTTCCTTGTTCCCCTTTGGTCCTCGGTGCATTTCCCCGCCTCTGTAACACCCCTTTGGCCCTCAGTTATTGGTTCCCTAGGGTTTCCACGCCCCTCTTCGTCCCTGGGTCTTAACCCGTTGTCTGCCTTGTTCGGGGCTCTCTTGGCACCCCGCTCTTGGACCCTCATCACCCCGTAATAAACCCTGTTCCCGTGGAGCTGTGTCGGAGCCCGGCCGCTTCTTTGCTTCTTCCTGCACCGTTGCCACCTGGAAGCCGCCGAGCCCTGTGTGAGCCTCGGCTGCTTCTCCGCTGCGAACAGATCCAGCAACTCAGGACAGCCCTCCGGGTAACTGGCACTGCCCCCGGAATCCGGCTCGGGGCGAGTGGTGTCACTTACATATGTTTTGATGACAGATACATATATATATACTCTTGTTTAAACTGAAATTTTTATTGTCCAGCAATTTTGCTTTCACTAATATACATTGGGATTTTTTTTCCAAAATATTATTCTTCAAAGCTCCAATAGATGTCACTATCAAAATATAAAAGAGAGCTGGTTGTGTAATGCAGTCAAAGAGAAACATAAGGAGGAAGCCTCACTTGCTGGACTGCTTTAAATCCCAGCGTGAGAGCACAACTCATTAAGCTAGACATTGAAGTGAGCAGCTGCCAGCCACAGAGTGCATGTCTTTTCATTCTTTAAACCCTCACTGTTAGATCAAAAATACCTAATAGTTTCACTAAACATGAAAGTAACACTGTACCTACTGAGTGTTTGGGCTAATAAGCAGTTTCCTGTTAGGTTTTTTTGCTCTCTAGCCATTCAGCTTCAAAAAAATGACCTACCTTTTCTTTAGCCCACTTTGCACATTACTGTGCTGTTTTACAAATGCTCATTTTTCCTGTCGGTTTGGATCACATCTGGAGTAAGTCTGCTGTGAAGCTTTACTACTGCTTTTGGAATGACATGTCAAAACATGACAGCACTGCTTGAAATGGATAAGTAAAGTTTATAAGTAAAATTATTTCAGAGCTATTTGCCCATGCTACAGAAATCTTTAAGCTTTGTATTGACCAGGAAGATACTTTGTTCTTTTATCCAACCTTTAAATCTTTGGGAAAAAACTACATACTTTCTGTGTGAATATTGGAATCTTTCATTGTTCTGAACAATCTCTTTTTTATACTGCTTGAAAGAGGAGGTAAACTCTATGTGTACTGTGTTACCTCTACTATATGATGCTGAGAGGGGTTTACTAGCTCTCCTGAAAACTAGCTACTTTAAAAATTAAAACAAATTATTATTATTTTTTTTAAATAAATAAAAAACACGTAGCCTCTAATTCTTGGGAACACACCTGGGAATGGGAGACTTTCCAATTTTAAAAAACTTTGTGGCTTTTTCTATAAATCTCTGGGAGCTTGTATGGTGAATGTCATTTTGAACAAGTAGTAAAGTACGGGTGCAAGTTTGTCAAGTTTGTCCTTGCATCAGGACCCGTCCCCAAACCAAACTGTACCACAAGATGTCAGTGCAAACAACTCCCGTATTGGTGGCTCCATATAATTTGCTTGTGAACCTTGTTCCAGTTTGAAGTTCTTTTGAGCAACATATGTGCCCAAAGGTTGCTAGTCTATTTACAAGCAAGTAGCTGAAGGATGCAAGAGAAGAACTGAATAATTTGTTGCAGGATGACGAGAAGCAAGACTTCCTACTTCCTGATGTAGAAGTCTTGCTTTGTCTAGAATCCTGGACAGGCGCATTAATTCGCAGACACAGACACTCGAACAGTTCTGCTAAAGAGAAGTTTGTGGCCTACAGTCTAGAGAACCTTTGTGTTAGAATACAAATGCCTTGTAAAAAATTTATGTCTGAAGCTACAAGAATTTACAATATGCTACTGCACTTACCTTTTAAACCACGTTTTAAAACAATTTGGCTGAGCCACAGTTTAATGAGCTTAGGATGTGAGGGAATTCAATGAGACAAAAAGAAATAAACAACTAAACACAAAGGTCAGCACAGCTACACAATTTATGACAGCCAAAGATCAGGCTCTTTTTAGTGAAACACTGTAGGAATAAGACCAAGCTACTGCTTCTCCCTCATCTACCTATTTTCATATTTTTTATTCCAAGACCAGCTTTGATTTGGGATGATGGGAACCTCCAAAAGGTTCCAAAAGCATTGGGGCATGCTGGAGACCACCAAGCATAAGCACACACTACAGGTTGCAAGGTTTCTTCCCACCAGAAATGACATGACCTGAGTACATATAATCTAAAATTAGCTCTTAGGGAACACAGCAAGTGCCTTTTCAATTTGCTTTTTACCTGCTGTTTCTTGTGAGGAGGAGTTACTCTTGCATCTCTTATTAATAGTCTCTGATGTGCTACTGACAGCAGGAAATTCATCTGTGAGACTCTCTTCATGTTAGACTCAGTTCATTAGAGAAAAGTAGACTCCAGGTACTCACACATGCTGTCTAAGCAGTTTACTTGAGTGACCACCTCCAGAGATTCTGTAAAACGAGAAGACAGAAAGCAGGCTTGAACTGCAGAGCATCCCTCTTGACTATTAAAACAATCTTCCATAGGTAATCCATTCACAGGAGATGACACTAGGGTCCTCAGCCTAGCTGGCTTTCCCCATTTGTGGGCTTTCCCCATTTGTGTGCTTTCCCTGTAGGAGGTGTAAGAACTGAGACCTTTCAAAGAATCCAGGTGAAAAAAAGCCAAAAAAAAAGCAGCGTTCTCCAGTAGCAATTGCCATAGCACAGAAAATCATTAATGGGATTATACTAATCAGATTTTCTCAAACATCTGGAGTACAGGATTTTACCTAGCCTGTAATTGTGAAGGGCCTTGAGGGGAAGCCGTATGAGGAGCAGCTGAGGTCACTTGGTCTGTTCAGCCTGGAGAAGAGGAGGCTGAGGGGAGATCTTACCATAGTTTACAACTTCCTCGTGAGGGGAAGAGCAGGGGCAGACACCGATCTCTTCTCTGCAGCGACCAGTGGCAGGACTGGAGGGAATGGCCTGATGTTGTGTCAGGGGAGGTTTAGTTCAGGTATTAGAAAAAGGTTCTTCACCCAGAGAGTGGTTTGCCACTGGCACAGGCTCCCCAGGGAAGTGATCGCAGCACCAAGTCTGGCAGAGTTCAAGAAGTGTTTGGGCAATACCCTTGGGCAAATGGTGGGACTTTGTAGGGCCAGAAGTTGGCTCTGATGATCCTTGTGGATCCCTTCCAACTGAGTATATTCTGTGAGTCTGCGATTCCATACTTTCTATAGAGATAAAGAAAATAAAATGTCAAGTTCCCAATGATCACAGCTGTGAAAGGCCGAAAATTTTAGCAGGACTTTTAATTCATAGCTAAAAATTAACATATCTTCTCCAGACAAGCAAATAAGAAACAGATACCATGAAAGAAAAATATTTTTCAACATAATTTTAGCTCGCTTCTCCTAATCAGAAGCTGTTTCTTAATGTGAGAACAAAGCCATGCAGTGTTATTATTTTGCACCTTTTTGACTTTAGTGCCTGCTGAATATGCAGTCAGTAAAAAACACAGAGGTTATGACTGCAGGTACCCAGAAATACTGGAGTTACTAGAGATCAGTTACCTTCTGGAAAACGCAAATCTTCGTCTACATATCCCATTCTGTCAGAATTCAGACATAAATCTCTACATCTTAGAAACTAAATGCATATCTGCTAACCAGACAAGCTCAAGGACTCAGGCACTATTAATTCTGTTTTCCAGAGATCTCCTCAACAGGAAAATGGGCCTTATAGTTGAATATTTTCCACAGAGTATATTTAGGCTACATAACTACATTTTCCATAAGTTCCAGAAAATCTTCCAGAAAAAACAAAAACATCCCAGTGCACATTTTTGGCAAATTTGACTGAGCTCAGACTGTGCAACTGAACCTAAAAAGCTGAATTATTTTACTTATATTAATATTATATTGACTAATATTTTATAACCCTTATTAATACTTATCAGTCATCACCACTGTTTCCCTCTAAAATCTGACTAAAATACATCTGATAATTTCTTCAACATAATTAAAAAAATTAACTTCATAGCTACTACTCTGTGTTACACTGCCTACAACTTTGCAAAATACTATCTAGAGGAAATATTACCTGAACTTCTGTTCGTTCTGAAAATTCAAAACAAAGAAATTTTTTAAAATACTAGACTTTAGCATCCACTAAGAAAAGTGATTTCTGATGGTGATTCACAATCATTGTATACAACCCCATATAGTCATCCTGCTAAATGAGAAAATTACAGTAGGAAATGTACTAAATGACCCTCTTTAGTGGATGTATTTATCACAGCTACAATGCCTAGTGGTCTATCTTGCTTCATTTCATTATCTTGAATAAAAGTGCAATAGAATCTGACAGGACCATAAGGAGGAGTATTGAGAATACATGTCAAGTCCTCAAATGCACCAACATACCATTTAATCCTCTTCGTTCAAATATTGTTGGAAAAATCCCTGATGTGTAGCAGAAGACCCATTTGCTTTGCACTTATCCAAGGCACAGTGTAACAGAGAAATTCCTAAACAGGAAAAGCACAAATAAAGCATTATGCATTGTTATTATAACAACAACCATCACCACAAATAGGCCACAGGAACTCTCTGTGGACCATCTCCTCTGTCCTATCTGTTCTTATTAAATTTCTGTTTTGAATGACAGTGATTTTGAGCATTCACTTCTGTGCCTGATAGGCTTGTACTTGTGATAGGCTTGTAAGTGTCTCTGTGCCAGGGCACACTCCCCTGTCTGCCCCACTGGAGTCTGCCATAACCTGTGCTCCTTTCTTGCTCTGCAAGTCTTGCTGCTCAAGTCCATCTATGCTTCCCTGCCTGGATATGCTGAGGAAAGGAGACTGATCACCTCACATTGATAAGGCTGCTTGACACGGTACAATGCCCATCTCTGGCAATGCTCAGATGTCTCTCAGCCATACTCAGAGATGAGTTATTTTTCATGTAGCATCTTAAGAGCTGGTTAATTCCTCCAGAAAAATACCACAGGTTTCCAAAAAGAGGTGCAAGGAGGAAGCCATTAGTAGAATACAGAAGTTTTCATGATCCTTTAATACCCAGGGCTATGTTAGCTAAATTCCAACTCTGCCACTGAGCTTTCTTGCAAGGAGAAAACCTGGGGAAAATAATACTGAACAACAATTCTTCTCCTGTAGCACAAACCAGTGATAATGGTTCTTCATTAATAAGGCCATTTACACACATACTACAGACCAATTATCAGGCATAATTAACCATAATAAACTATAGGCATGAGACACTTACCAATTTTTCCGGGAATAACAGGAATATTGTTAGCAAAGAAAAAAACGTATTCAAGTATATATCTTATTACTGGCCATGAAGTCATGAAAACAATACTTTTCTTTTACAGCTGTATTTCAGATAAACTAAATAATATATAAACAAAACCAAAGGTGATCTGACCTTCAATGACAGACTTTGTTCTCAGAATCTCAGCAATTTGCCTTTAATTGCCTTTAATTTCTTCCACTAAGCCCTGATCATTAGGGTTGTTAAGACATCACTGTGAAATCCAGTTTATGGTCATGGATAGAAAACTGGGAATACTTGAGGTTTTACAAAAATAAGCATATTGGTACATGCGTACACTGCTGCACTGTATAACACTTGACCTTCCCTCAAAGTATTTTTTTTTTTGCATTGTGATTAAAAGAAGAGCAAAAATAAAATCTTTGCTTTCAAAATGATTAAAGGTAATGAGTCAGCCATGAGTCACGAGCAGAGAGAAGGTAAAGGGCTCTTAGACCTGAAATCCCAAATGCTGCTACGTGAAGCAAGAGAGTAATGCCATTATGTTCAAATAACAGGCTCATGACCTCAGTGCAGACAGAAAGCAGCAAAAGACATGATCACACTCAGTAACTTAGTAAGCTATTATTTGATCTAAAAATTGTAGTTCAATTGTCTTACGGTATTTTTCTTTCCTGGCAAACATTTATAATGGTAATTTATGTGCTGATAAGTACTTACATTCAAGGTTTGTGGAAAAAAATATAAGTAGCAGAAAACACCACAAATTCCATAGTGCTTAAAATGTTCCATGATTTTCCTTATTATTTTAATCTCTTTTTAATCAAGCATTGCTAATACTGGGCTGTTTGCCTCTGCCACATTAAATGATCCACAAAAACTGTAGTGATACATCCTGAAGCAGAGACAGTGACAGCTAAAGCATGGTGCTGAAGGGACAAAAAGTAACTACAAGGAATTAATAACAAGGAAACAGGAGAGGGAGTAGAAACTGGGAAAAGGACAGTGCCATGTTACTGGAATGTAAATAGAAAATGAATCATTAGAGGAAATGAGGCAAATACAAGTGAAATAAATATAATAGTAGCAATGTATGAGCAGTGTATCATTTTTTTGAATATCAGAAGAGCCCGTTGATTGATAGGAACAGTGAAGAAAGTAGGCATCTTTAGGAATTATTGGCTCTCATAAAAAAGAAGAAAAGAAAAACAACAGCAACAACCAAAAAGCAGAATATTTGTGGATATGAAATACGCCACTATGTACCTACACATATAACAAATCTAAGGCAAGACAGGAGAGGATACTTTGCAAAGATGAATAAACCCTAGAGAAAGAAAGAGAAAAATGGGGAAAAAGAATAAAAGAGGAAGGAGTGAAAATATAGCAAGGGGTGGGGTGGAGAGAATTCATTTTGTATCACTTTTCTGTGCCAAACCATAAACACAAGGACACTCGGCAGTTCATTTTTACTCAATGTTTCCACATTTTTCTGCTGTTTTCCATAGGTGGGGCAAAAAAGACAACCGAGCCAAGCTTTCCATTGGCCTTGATATTAATATGGAAGTGCTTCTCCAGCATGTAAGATATCTTATTTTTGCTGTATGTTTTGGTTTGTACCTGAGTTTCAAATGTGGTATTTTAACACTTGTTTTCTCTATAGAAAGAGAAAATCCTGAAGTCCGCAGTACATCTCTTGTTTGCTTTGCCCAAACTGCTGGGAGTGGAAGGCAACAGGGCATACTGTGGTGATGTCTGCGTGTGCTGAGAGTTACTGAAGGTCAGACGCCCTCAGAGAGCAGGCTTGTGGCCTACTTTCTTTGAATTCCAAACTGAATTGCTGGTCAAACATCAGCAGGGAACCAGGAAACCCAGCAAAACTCTGCCTCATAGCCACTGTATATGCCTGTGCTGGAAACAGAGGTTTTATGGAAAAAGGGTAGACCAAGAATAGCTTTTTCCCATTCAGCATTAGCAATCCCAAGAGTTTAAAAACCATTAGTCAAGCTCCATGTAACCACTAGGGTGTTTTAAAAGGGAAAATGGTTTAAAATATTACTGATTAAAGTGTTCTTGTTTGCCTTTTAGATTTTGAACTTTCTATAGGTCTTGTTTTCAGCAGGCAAAAATATTTCTTTGTTCACACAATTTCAGGAGCCAGAGTTTTAAGAAAAACTTCAACTAAGGGCAATAGAGTTTACATAATACGCAATGCTTTGGGTATTTTCTGGGAGTTACTGTTGTTCTTGATGAACGCCGTTGCTGACGCGTAGCTTTTTTTTGTCACAAATTAAAGAGCAAATAAGAGAAATCCAAACAACTCTTACCTTTGGTGCCATACAGTTCAGTAGCTTCTAATCACATGAAACAAATTCCTGAAAGCTCATTGACATTTGTCTGTAAAAAGGTAGCTTTAAAATAACTGATCAACTACGTTCTTTAGGTAATGGTTTAAGTAATGATGTCCTTAATCCCACAGATCTGAGAGAAAACTGAAGACAACAAAGACAAGAGAAAGGGCCCTGAGTCCTTTATATCTGGTAAAAAAAGGGTTATAGCTTTCACTGTCAGCATTTATCCACCGAAGTGCTCTGATTTTATTATAACAGAAAGGATACGATGTTAGCCACTCTCGGGAATAAGCAACTGTGCAACTCGGTTACTTTTAATCAATACACCTCACCAGAGCTTGAGTTGCAGTAAATATTGCATCATTCTTGTTTTCATACAGGGAATGCTGTGCCCTGATCCTGAGGTCAGCAGCAAGTTTTTCGGTGACTTGAATGGTGCAGGGTCAGGTCTCAAGTGACACAGGATTCAGCTGCTAACATTTGGGTTTTCAGTAACTTGATATTGCTGTGTACATAGTCCAGGAAAGGCCATGTGTAACATTACAACAGCTGGTAGGAGCCGGGGAATCACTTTATAACAATCTTGACGAGTAAAAGTTCTGTTTATCCACATTCTTCTCCTAAGGTGTATCACTGGAGAGTTTAATAACAAACAAGACCAAAAGGAAGTCTTATGCAATAGTGCAAATTACAAATGTTATTTATGAAGTTTCACACTTGGACATGTGAGGCTAGGCTGTTAGTCTCAAGAATATTTTTGTTTCTAGAGACCTGAAAGAGTGGTTTGCCAAAAGAAAGAGAATTCCTCCTACAGTGTCTATTAGCTCTGCATGAATATTTTGTTCAATACTGTTCTCACAGAATTCACCTTATTTCACTTGATCCCATCCGATTGTTCAAACCACACAATGTGGTCAAATTCTAAAGAAATAAGTAATGGAGTATTAAAAAGTTGAGGGAGGAAGGGTGGCTTATCAAAATATCACTAATATATGCCAGCAATGAGCACTGTTTGCAGTTTGCATTAAATTAATTCAATTAACTGCATGATATATATTAACTGTACATAATTCAATTCAGTGGCCAACTAGTCTCCAAAGTGTCCTGATTACTCCAAGCCAGACAGCTTTGGGATCATTATTTCACTCTTTGCAGTGGATATAAAGACAGCATAAACTAGATTCAGTAGTGGTGTTAGGTGCCTAAAATATGAAATACTTTATATTTTTAAAAATTTGTGACAAGCAAGTTGACAGGGATATAGTTACCTACCACATAGCTACTGAATGAATGGTACAATGGTGTTTCTAAGAGCTTGTCCCTGAAACTCTCTTCTCCAAGAAGGGCAAATCCTAGCTTTCAGTCTGTAGCCAAAGGATTGCTTATACATACCCAGGTGAAGTTACTGTAAAGCACATGAGTCTTGGACACCCATCACAAGTCTGTTCAAGCCTTCAGCCGGAGAAGCTGTTCTCAGACCCTACTGATCAGTATGCAATGGAAGAATGTTGTTCCTCTCCTCCACCTTGCTTTCAAACAACCTATACACAATGGCAAGTCCCTGGAAATATGAAATTTGGATCAAAAAACCCTTGGAAAAGTAGAAATTTTTTTGGCCTCTGCTTTAATGACTAGGTCGTTGTTGGGGTTTTAGGAGGTCTCCTTTTGTTTTCTTTTTCTCTCAAAGAATTTTTCCCCATACAAGCTGCCAAAGAGACAAAAGACCTGGCCACAGGGGGAGGAGTCTAGCTGGCCAGCCTCTTTCACCTGAGGTTTTCTCGTGTGGGGCAGAGAGGTCGCGAGATTTGAACTGGATAAAAGGGGTTGGGTGAGGTCCCTCCGACTCTTGTCCTGCCGGCATTTGAGGGGG
>VZTE01001604.1:1702111-1773197 GCA_013397775.1 Eulacestoma nigropectus | reverse complement strand
CCAAGGGAAGGCGGGCACTGGGTTCCTGGTTCTGTTTGTTATTACTGCCGTAGTTAGTGTTGTTTGTTTGCCTATATATACATATATATATATATATTAGTAAAGAACTGTTATTCCTATTCCCTATATCTGTGCCTGAGAGCCCCTTAATTTCAAAAATTATAATCATTTGGAGGGAAGGGGGTTGCAGTTTCCATTCCAAGGGAGGCTCCTGCCTTCCTTAACAGACACCTGTCTTTCAAACCAAGACAGTCGTCCTCATCAGACACATTTTATATTTGCCCTTGAAATCACATTCCTTTCCTCATGTAAATACATGACATTCGTTAGGACAGCTTTAAAATAATTTAATTTCACTTAGTTCTTCATTGTGGTCTCTCCAAAATTGCCACTTTTCAAATGCAGAAAGTGTGAAATTTCAGTGCTGTTCCTGTCTCTTTGAAGGATTTATTTTGATAAGGAAACTGACTTTCAATATGATTCTTTGTTATGTCATATTAAACTGACCATGTCATCATTAAAATTTTGGAAAATACAGGTACACTAACTCAGAGGGCCACATAAGAAGTTTGTGGATTTTCTTGTACTTCTGGAATCAGATTCTGTTATTTTTTAAATAATCTATTAAATAACCTATCATTAAGGTTCCTTTTAACCCAAGCATTTTGGTGATTCTATTTTACAATTAAGATGATACTATCATAGACATTGCAACAATTTTATTTATGTAACATTAGTGTATTTCTGACAATTTATTGTAAACATCCAGTTACATAGACAGTGGCATCTGTTACAGCTAGAGACTGAAAATATGGGTTAATTAAAAGTAGGCTATGTGTCTAAATCTGATGTCTGTTAGTAAAAAACCAGAACACAAACTTAAACCGATTTTTAAATCCAGGTATTATTACTAGTTTGAAGCATCTAGGACAGACTCCATTTTTTAGCTACTTGACTTTAAGCACTTCTAAAAGTTTTGGAGCCAAATAAAGAGTTGGATGAATGTGAGGAAAGAAAAACAACCTAGATCCAGTATTTTTGCCAGTCCTGCTGTTTGGAGACTCCCTCTACCATTTGTATTTAATTTTCCTATCTTAGTACAAACCGTCTTTCCAACAGCTCCTGAAAGACAAGACGTGCATCTCCCCTGACATCACCCGGCAGGAAATTACCAGAAATTAAGGGCTCAGCCTTGCAAATATTTTGTCTCATGAGTGAGTGTCAGTGGGATACCCACGTGTAAATCCTGGTTTGATCGCTATGTGAAGTTGGCAACACAGGTGTATTCCGTAAATAACTCAGCCTAAACTGCATGTCTGCATTATACAACACATACATCAGCCAATTTCATTGAAGATGTTTCAACTCATACTAGGTTGAGTTATTTTATCATGCTGTTTTTAATCATTTTCTTGCCTCAACTACTCATCTTCATGTAGCTGCATGTTATGAACACTGAATTGGGCATGACATGGAGATCCTGGTGTAATTCAATCATTACAGAAAAAATGACATTCACATATGTTTATGTTTAGCCTCAATAAGACGACAGTCAATCACTTTATACCAGGTTACATCAAATATGATTTTAATTATCTCTCTTGTGAAAAATACTTTTCACATATTATTACTAACAAAATCACTGCAAAAATGAAATTAGTTTTACATGGTTTCTAAGAATTTGTAATCCTAAGAATGTAAAAATCTATGCTGTTAATGAATATTTGATTTAAACTGGGGAGAAATTAAATATTTCTTTAAAAAATCAAATAAAAATGAATATACCCCCTTAGGAATCTTTCAAACCTTCATACAAAAATTGCAAATCTCTCGTATCATAAGCGAGCTGATTTCAATTCAGCATGATTCATGGTTGATTAATTCCAAGGAACTTAAAAGGTTATTCTAAAGTGCTGTTTCCATATTTAAGGTGATGTTAGATCTGCTCTTTCAGTGGTGTTTATCTTTGAATGAAGTGATCCGCTTCATAATTTGGATTCCCCAGAATGCAGCACAGAGGGAAAACAAGACCTACAACACAGAATTTAGAATGAAAAACATTATATGAGGTTTGTTTGTTTTTTGTTTTTTTTTAGTTCTTTTGATCCGTAAACATAATGAATGGATGAAAATAGAGAACTTGAGCAAAAAAAAAAATACAAGCATTTGTAGGTATACTGATAAATTCACTTTAGAAAAATATGCTTTCTTTTTTCTACTACTCTTTATTGTGGACATTCCTGTTGAATTTTGACAAACGGTCTGAAGAATGCTGACACTGTAAGCTGCATGATAGGGTATGAATAACCTTACACAGGATCTACAGCAAAAGAAATGTTCTAACTGCAGTACAACAGATCAGTACTTATTCCTCAGCCTGCTGTTTATGATGAGATATAAGGTAGATTGAAAACAACTTAAAAGCGCAATACTCTTTATCTTGTCCTTGGCTCTGTGCAATTTTATTTTTTTTATTTGGTGAATTTAATGAGAGATCTAATGAATTTTTTTCAAAAGTTTATTTCCTGAAAACTGAGTTAGGATGAGTAGGAAAAATTTCAGAGTACAGTCTAAATCAGGTAATAGTTCTGTCTAGAACCCACAATGGAGCAAGATAAAATGTGTATGCATGTGATATTTTGTATTTAAAATTTTCTGAAAGAAACCTTTGTCTTTCACATAGAAAAATTTCTCTAACTTGGAAAATTGCAAAATTAAGGAAGTTGTTATTGGTTACTGAAGTAAGTGAATTTTTTTTCTATGAGTAAAACAAAACATTTTATTTAGACTGAAAGATATTTTAATCCTGTCATTTTTTGTTTGTTAGAAGAAAGAAAATTTTGACAAGAAATTTTTGTGTCAGGTTGCAATAATTCTTTTTTCAGGTCAATCTGCAATCTAAAGGTGCTGACTAGGAGAGCTCTAATCTTAACATTAACATAATTTAATATTCAATATTTAATAATGCATGGCCCAAAGTTCTGTCTTCATCTACACAGTCTCTCACCAAAGTACATGGGATCAGAATGTCCAACATGAATAATAAATTACCATAATACCCAAAAGGTACTAATTTTTCACTCAGTGAAGGCAGTGTCTGCACTGATCCCTCTCACACTCTGTTTGGGACAGGTACAGGCTTCATGCAGTGTGTACGTTAGGTGTATGCTATGCATGCTTAGAACACAAGATGAAAACAGCACAATGTAGGAGTAAGTAGAATTCAAATAAAATAAAATTTAAACCCCCCAATTCTCATCCAATTTTTATGAATTATTTTCATTGAAGGCTTTAATTCTACTTGAGCAGAGGTAGGCTGTCTACTGTGTTTAAAACCTCTGATGATGCTGTTGGTGCTGTAGTTTTGGTCGTATTTGTAAGAAAGACTCATGAAATGCTCACAAAAAGATTTTTTATAAGAGTTGCAGACTTTAGGTATGAAAGATTTAACTTCTTTTTGTTTTCTTGCAATAGCACAAATACCTAGTAAAACTCTATAGCTCTATTTTTACAGCTATGGAAAGGAAAGTCTTTTTAAGCAGCACTGCAGTCACACACTCGGCATGTTTTGTGAGATATTTCTATGCTGAGATGCTCTTCAGAAGAAATCTAACTACAAATTACCTGTATTTCTGATTTGGCTGTTATGCAATTGAGATGAGTGTAAATCTTGATGTACGTAAAATGATGACTTACACATAACATGCTCTTACTGTGGAAAAATTCTTTGTTGTGCTATCTCCAGAAACAGAACTTATCCACTTGTCATAATTAGTACTTCTTTGACACATTAATAAACTTCTTTCATTCCTCGCCTCAGAAATTTCACTCCTATTCCTGGAAGATGCATTAAATATAGAGCTATTTCATTTTCAGAAGAAGCACATTTAAGCACATTTAATGACTGAGGTGCAGGGCATTCGTAGGGGATTAATGACTGTTGGGAGATGATGATGATCACCTGAAGAAGCACAGCCATGGGCCATTAAGCCCCAGGAAATGTCCTCAGCTAAAGATGGTTATTGCTATTATAGCCTGAAAATGAACAAAATATCTCAGATGAATTTCCCTTTTTTAAATTAAGTGATGCAGTTTCTTCTTTCTTAATTAAATTCTTTATTGTGAATTTCCTAAAGCATGCAATCAATGCTTGCGGGGGAGTATTTTGAATTGCATTATTATATCCAGAATGGAAAACCACATACTGCACACCGTGGATCTGCAAAACTAGTTTGGCTTCACAATTCTACAAAAGTATTGATTCCCTGCCTATCAATGTCAGGACTGCCAGTACTTGATGGAAATAACGCATTCAGGAAATAATAATGCTGCAAGGTTCCGGGGAGCAGCGGGGTTAAGAAAAACCCAGACATCAGGACAAAAAATTAAGGGGCCATATCCTCGCTTGCATGACAGCAGTTCTGGCTTTCTCTACTGCTGTAACGCTGACCTGCCCTGAACAGAGCCAGCTGTATGGGGCTACCAAGCAGAAACTTGCTGTGTAGGTTGGAGTTCAGTTTCTTTTGATTGCCGCTACATATTTTGGAGTTACAAGGCTTGACCTACTTGAATGAATTTTGCAATCCGGTGATGTCAGGAATGGAAAGCTAAGACGATACATGCCAGAACTCTGAGCAGACAATAGTGTGGGCAGCAGGAAGGAGCAAAAGAACATTCCACCAGGCAAGCTATAGTTGACCAGTATTTTTCTCATGTCCTGGGGAAAACATATTTGCTGAATCCTATATGCAGATATTTTGTATTTTCTACTCAACACTCCCACACGTTAACAGGTTAGGTTTTTTTCTTGGTTGTTTGGTTTTGGGTTATTTCACTTTCTAAATCATTGTCACAGAAATTCTCATTCCTTCTTATGTTGTCCAAAAATATTGTCCACTAATGTTTTTCCTTTGATGAAAATATTCACATATCGGTTTCATATTTCAGCCAGTTTTGAAATAAAAAGAGAGAAGTAAGTAGTATACCTTTTTCTTTTTTACACTGAAAAAATTTCCCCCACAAACAATATGATGTAAGAATAATAGTTTCACTTCTGTCTTAAAATGAAAAATGACTGTGGACAGCAGTCATATATGGAACAAGCCTAAAAGCAGAATTTCTCACAACCCTATATTTAGCCAAGTTAAATGCAAACTTTTTGTCACCTTAATATAAACACTTGTTACAGTTACCTGTTCAAGTAACTACAGATTAATTATAGACTGTCCTTTAGACTGCTGGAAGAGTACAAATATTTACATTACCTCCTTTCATACACTCTATTTCCATACAGCCCATATTCTCTCCCTGTATAAGTCTACAGAAATGCAACAACATTATTCACATGAACAAGGATGGCTTAACTAATGGATTGACTGCAGGACTGAGTCTTCTCTTCACAGGAAATTCCCACTGGAGCAATCAAAGTTTATTAGGCTGTAAAGTACTTTAAAATCATTAGCTAAATTTAGGCATCCACTTCTGCATGATTAGCTTTGTTGCTGAACACTAATGTTGTTTTCTGCCATTTTCTCTTTTGTAATGTCTTTGTACATCTGAGATGCCTACACATGTTGTCTTTCCTCCTGCAGATTTCATCTGGATAGAATTAGAAGAATTTAGACATAGGTCTAAAAATGTAGACAAATGTTCAAAGATAGTTCTGCTTTAAGGAGGGAGAAGATTCTCAAATCACACCACCTCAGATGCTTTCCAACCTAAATAATTGAATGTTTCTTTGACATTTCTCAGATTCTGCCCAGACATGTTCACTCCAAATTTTGCTGCAGTGGGGCGAGTGGTGTCACTGCAGAGACAAACTGCAACTGTTATTCACAACTTTTGGGGTAAACACCTTATAAATGGGCATGTTAGTTATATTGAATTCTCTGAACACCTCTGTGCTGGATAATGTATTCTTAGCTCTGGAGAAAGGGCTCAGGAAGATCAGCACATCTATATACTTCATTAAGTTTTCTGTTCACATCATAAAGTGGACCTGGTACTGGCAAATATGATAAACAATTAGTCCTCTCAATGTGATGCTGAGAATTGTCAATGTGATGTTAGAGTTGTTGAAATGATACTACAAAACAAACATTATTAAGGCTCTTTTTGTAGTCTTTATATACAAATTTGGACACAGCTTCTTTGCAGGCACAAGATATAATTTCATATCATCAATAGTAATGATTGTGTAAGTTTTAGACTTTGTCTGAGAAGGCTGTGTTTGGGTAATGTCACTGTGCTTTCCAACTAAGGATGGAGATCATAAACTGATACAAAGGTTAAAAAATTGCTAATATTAATAACAAAATGGTTGAACAAACTACTCCAGATTTCACAAGTACCCAAATGATGCCATTTTCACAAATACCATTTTTCCCCCCATTTCTCTACAGAGGACTGCTATAGGTGCTGAAATACACAGAGACAGAAGATTTATGTCTCAGAAGTCAGGATTTGGATAACAAATGCATGGATCTTTATTCTCAGTACAATGTTTGGAGACGAGCAGTCTGAGGCTAGTAGAGAAATGCCATGACATTAACAGCAAATCCAGAAATCACTAATCTTGTACAGTACACAGTTCAAGAAGATTGTACTATCAAAAAAGTTGCAATAATAATAGATGGAAAGTGAAACTAGGAAACAGGAAGGTTCCTCCTCTGTGTGATGACTACTTTATGCTTGGAAATATATGCAGAAGAAAGTGGGAAGCTGATGTTTCTTTTTTTTTGGTGAAGGAACTGTGGATACAAGGGAACGGGGATGACTACAATAATAGTGGCTTCACAGCTTATGTTATAGGTTTCTTTAAAAGTAGCAGATGTCTGGAAATTCCCCAGAAAGGTTCATGACACACATTCAGACTACTGGTGCAGGAGGTCTCACAGATCCAGCATGTCCCTGATGTAGAAAAAAGTATTTGATGTCCCTGCTCAGTGCAGGGAAGGTGGAACCAGACTATCTTTAGAGGTCCCTTCCAAGCCTAACTAATCTATGACTCTATGAATAAGAAACTGTTGGCACACACAGGATTAACCAAGTATCTTCAACACCCTCAAAGCATATTGATAGTTCACTCACAATGGTTTCTTCTTTTATGACATATCTCATTGGTTTTATACTTCACTATTAACAAATAATGAGAAAACAACAGCAAAGAGATATATATATATATATATATATATATATATATATCTTTTTTATTCTGTCAAATGTTTTAAACATTCCTTCTTTTATTAAAATACGGTCTGAGACTCTAAAGCTAGATAATGCATGAAAACATAGGCTGCAAAAGCCCACATACCTTAAAAGGCTTATATTACCTACCCAGGAAAGACAAAGAAAGGTCTAGAGAAAGAATATCTATTTCCCACTTGCTTTCACAGCTGGACACATCCCCATTACGAAATCAAGTGCACTGCAGAGATGCCTGAGCTAGCAAGCACATAAGCTGCTAAATCTCAGCACAGCACCAGCTTGACTCTGTCTTTCCTGGCATTGCACGCAAGCTAGTAAGTCACATTCCTCAGTTGAATACTTGGGGATTTTTACACAGGCAGTGCTATTGCAGTTATATTTAGACCTAAAATGGCTTATGTGCAAGCAGCATGCTATCTGGCATCATGTCCTTCACTCAGGAGAAACCAGCCCACTGCCTCTCAAATCACTTGTGTAGATAAATGTTTCCTATTGAACTGTTACCTATGAAATACCTTCTCTCTTGAGTCACAGAATAATTCACAACCTAAGCACTAGGATTAGGAAGATTTTACCTCATTCCCCAAAAGACAAAAAATGTTACTGAAGTGGGAAGCTTTCCTGTCAATCATATGAATAGGAATTCCAAAATATGTTAATAATTATTAAACCTTCACCTTGTGATGAGCTAATGCAATCCAGAGAAAGTATCAACATCATACTCATTAACACGTATATAAACTCTGCATCTCTTCAGTATAAAATTTTTCTTATAGTATTTTATTGAAATGTCTGAGAATACTTTCCACAGTGTTACCTAATTCCATCTATAAATTTCTAGATCATCCTAAAATGTTTACCTATTTCAAGTTGACCTCAAAGTAAAACCATGTTAAACAGAAAAATCCTTTTTATAATTTAAAAACATTTAAAAATAACTTCTGAACCAATTAATTTGCAATTAATTTCCAAAAGAAGAAATTTAATGTTTAGAAACTATCAATCATCATCTGAGCTTAAAACTTTCATAAAACATGTGAACAAAATTTACAATTTGTTACACATTCTAGAGCATAACAATATTTTAGTTTCTTTCATATTGCTTTAGTTTTACTTCTGACAAAAACAGTTCTGAAAAACAAGTCCAAAGAACAACAGTTTCAGAAGATCCTAATTCTGAATGTCATCTTTTGTATTTTAAATGTTAGGAATTTTTTCAGCCTCAGTTTAACCCCAAATTTGAGAAACAAGAGCCATGAAAATTTTCTCAATTATCATACAATATATCAACAATTAAAAATAAGGCTTTCAGAAAAGTTAACAAAACTGATGGCAAAAAAAGATTAAAAACTTAACCAGTAAACATACCAGTTTAATCTGTTGCAGGCTAACAGGCCAAATGAAATTGAGAGAGTTATTAATAGTTGTTCATTGCAGAAATGAAATATTTGAGATAGTCCTGTCTCAGTTTGGCTAAAGTTGTTGAGTTTATTATCTTAAACATTTAAACAGGGGTTGTATCCATTGAGATGAAACATCTCATTTACTTTTAGGCCTGTCAGCACCTGTAGCATAATTGCATAGACCCCACTGCATCACTTCTAGCTCAAACACAACTTGGAGGGTAAAACAGACATCTGCAAAGAAGCATTTCACTTCACAAGATATTATTTAATTTATATGTAAAGAATAGTTTAATCTTCCTTACTCAAAAAAATATGAAGCTCATTTTAGTTTAACTGATAGATTACTGCACAGATCTTATGTTTTATCAAATTTATATTGTTCTCTTAGGCTTAAAGAATTTAATCCTTTTAAATTCAGTATTCTAAGTGAGAAAGGCTGTACATATATATGAGTAAGGGTATATTTTTTATATGGTCATGGCTTTAAGAAATGTTTTGGTATCATACTGCTTAATCCTGCATTGAAGAAAGTTTTTCTTGAAAGATGAGACAAATTCATTTAGAGGAGCAATGCAGGAGGGAGCTCCTTTACGCCTTCATCCTTGCTTGAAACTAGAGGAAAATTACAGCTACGGAAAAAAAAAAGTAGGTGAACATGGAAGAAAAATTGCTAAACATAACATTTCAGAATTTGGGCAGGATAGTGCCTGGCTGTGTAATATTTTCCAAAGAGGCATCTACAGAGATAATTCAATCTCTTCAATCCTTTCATTTTTATTTCAGTTTAACACAATCCTATACTGAAGTAATTCAGTTCCCAATCTCTCCATCATTAGCAGACATAAAATGTTCTATATGCACGTTTCTCTGTGGGTGTCTGCATTTCAGAGTGCGGCTGTAGTGCCTGCAGGTGGTGAAGAGAACCAAGAGTGCTCTGTCAGCCTGCAAAGCTCTGACAAAGGTGCTGCAAAGTGATCTCCACTCACTGGTATACTAAATATCCTCTTGAGAGAAAGTTGACTTGCTGTGAGCTCCAAAATGGACATTTTTCCATTGTGTGTGGGGAAAAATATTAAAAAAGTAATCCCAGCCTTTAATTATAACCCACAGACATTAGATCACTGACGGGAAAACTTTGCTGCAGATGTTGAAAAGACATGATGGGGAAAAGCTGGCTACTGTGACTAATGACAAACGTGAAAGAAAGGATTAAGAATGTGCAGAGAGGGATAAAACAATTGAGTGACAAGCAGAAGGGATCTCCAGTACAGCGAACAGACATCAAAAAGGTATTCAAGACAGACAGGGGAAGAGCAAGGCTAAAAGTCATTCTAGATGACGACTGCTCTTAAAGCCAACATGTCGTGAGAAGAAATTAATCCTTTAATTGAAAAACGGAGAACACAGAAGGCTGTTCTCAGTATCAAAAAAATCAAACCAAATCAACAAACCAAAATACCCCCAATTTCTGAATAAAGGAAATGGCTCAATATTCATTAATATCATAAAGGAAAAATCTTGCCATAGGAGATGCATGTCCAAGTTAAAGATAGAACACAGCCATCCTGCTGGCCAGCCCTCTTTTTGAGGCCAAAGGCAGTAAACTGTGACTGTTTTTAGGTACAAGGAGAAGAAAAATTTGCTGAGGTCGATTCAGCCCTCTGTCCATCCCTTTGCATGGAAAAGTAGATGTCCCGGCTGTTGGTGTCTCTCTTCCCTGCTCTCAAGACTCTTCCTGTGTTGTGGTTTGTTGCTTCTATTCTTGTCTGGGTAAACTCTCATTCATTCCAAAAACTCATCATCTTTCAATTATATAAAAGAAGTTATTATTGACATCAACCACAGATGTATTCAAATGAGCTAACTCATTCATTTTCCCGCTTACTATGTCTAGAGAATATAGTTGTACTATTTAATTAGGTTAGAGAAAAAAAGCTTAATGGAAGTAGTCCATGTGACTTTTTACTAGGAAAACTAGGGGACTATGGTCCAAATGAAACTTCTGTATGGAGGATGCAGAACTGAATTGGAGAAGAAACATCCAGAAAGGAAGAATCAAAGATTATATCACAAAATGAAATAGAAATCAGAATTTTGATGAAAAAGCAGGCACCTATAGCATTTCTAAAATATATTTAATAAAAAAAAAAAATCTCTCTTTTCCTGGAATATGAGATTCATAATAGTTTTTCAAAAATCTGAAGATGCTAAGAAAACATGTAATTGAGTAGACATGGCAAATACTAGAGAGAAACCAAATACACAAATATCTTGTGAAGAATAACCATTAAGGAGTACATCAGAAAAATATAGGAGTTAGAGTAGTTCACAAACAAAATATGTCTCAAGCAAACAGTGCTGATACAGAAAGATGTCAGTATCAATGTGAAAGATATTTACAGTAGCATTTATACATAACTATTATATAACATATATTATGTATTTATATGAGTTATTTAAAAGAAGCATTTAATGTATTGATCAAGCCCACTGAAAGGTGGTGAAGTCTCCAAGGAAAACAGATAAGCTGGATATAGTCATGAAGTAGACTACAAGAATTATAAGAGGTTTAGAAAAGTGGACCTGTAGGAAAGCTTGAAGCAATGCTGCTGTGTATTCTTGAGAAAACAAACAAACAAACAAAAATTCCCAGGAGAGGAATAAGACCAATCTTTTGACATGTAAAAGACTAATACAAAAAGAAAAGACAATAAGCTAGTGCTTAGGGTAATGGAAACAAAACCAAAACATTTTCTAACTAAAATTTTTGTTAGACAATGGGATGGCTATGAGGATGGTATAGCATTGGAATCAGCTATGTAAGGATGCTGGCCTGTATGTAAATGTGTATGACAGGTGTGTGTTTATCGTGTAGCTGTACTTGATCTTTCTCCAGTGCAGGATCTCTGCCAGTCTGGTATTTCTGTTTATTTACAATGGATACAAAAGCACTCTCCACCTCTAAATAACTTTTCCTCAGACCTACTTTGCCAACAGTGGTTAATAAAGATACAGCTGCTTAGCACAGGGAGCAATCATGACTTAGCAACTGTTTTTTTTTTTGCAATAACCAACCTTGCTCAAGACTTCACTGATTTCAGTCTCAGATGGGGTTGTCACCTTAGTAAAAGTATGAAAAGCAGAATCTGATGCTTCTTTTTTTTTTTCCCCAGTTTCTGGCATTGAATGGGGCTGAGCCTACCTCCCATGAGAGAAGTCATAGGATTATTACATTTAGAGATCAGCTTGCATTTCCTCTTCAGACAATAGCTGCAAAGGCTGATAGCAGAAGCAAGAGCTAATCACTAATTTGCTCCTATTTTACACTCAGCATACTCTACACTAAAGCCATGGGACTGCATAAAAATCATTTGCCTTTAAGATTGAAAGAGTAATCAAGTAGTTATGGTAAAAGCCTGGGACACTGGGCTATTCAATCTCCATTCTTTGCCATAGATTATGCAGCACAGAGCAACACAATTAGTCTTTGTAGTTTCTTAGCTGCAAAACAGGCGATGGCTCTGTCTACCCAAAAAAGAGTTACTTTCCAGTCCCTGTTTTACTAAAATCCAAGATAGTTTCATTTACTTCTGTAATTTCTGAGAAGACAAAGACATTTCAAAAAGACACAGATTTGGCCCTCTGTGTTTTTTATCTCTGACAATCCTCATATCAGTAATTATGAATCCTTTTTTGTTTTTTTAATCTCAACAATAACATACTTGGATAAACACAACAGACATCCTTAAAAATCAGATAATTGCATGCATTTCTTATTGTGCTCCAGCTATTGAGCAATCTTAGTTCCATAAATCATGGCACTGACCACATGAAGAACTAAAAATGGTGTGAGAATTTGTTTCCGTCTCATGATTATATCAGTTTTAAAAAGGTCACAAATCACGATGATATGAACAATGGCAGAATGCTGGAAAAAATACCAATCCAGGCTTCAGTTTTATAGCAATATATCCTTTTCTAATTCTAAGTTTTTTGGTCGGGTTTTTCCCCCCTACATTGAACCCTGCATGTTGTGCCCTAAATACGCTCTTCTTGGAAAGGCTACTTGGTATTGTTGTATTTGTATGTCAAAGGGAGGACTGAAGTCTCAACAATTGTTAACCTCTCCCATGGTGAGCTAATAAAAGGTCAGAGACTCACATGTGGCTTGCAGCCTGGGGAATTTCGCTCGATGTTCTGCCAGGGATGGGACTGCCTGAATAATTTCTCTCATAAGTTTTAGGCCATAAACTGCATCCTACTTGGCTTGCTGTGCCAAAACTGGACCCAAGGGTATCCAGAGTCTTTGCTGATGGGAAAAAATGAGTGCTTCCTATGGAAGCCACAGCTGTTTTCCTGAGAGAGAGAGCACAGATGCTCAAATATTTCTCTACTTTCCATTTCTGACTACCTGTTCTGGCAGCAGTTTCAAGAAAGGGGGAGGACAGAGGCAGGCATACAGCTGCTTTCAATAAACCTTGGCAGCACAGGTAGTAAATGCCTAAACACTAAAAATGTTCACAACCAATTTTTTCCTAGATTTCAAACTATAAAAAGGTGAAAGCATGCACTAGTGCTCCCCATCTTCCCATTTTGAGCAGAAATTTAGTGATCAGGATAATTACCCTAGTTACAAAAGCAGAGACTATTTACTGTTGAAAAGATATAACTCACAGAAGTGTGCATTTGTATGAATATGAATATACATACATAGACATTCAAGAGGACATATAAAATACGTATATCCTATGCATTTTCTAGAAAGATTTGTTTCTTCCATCAGACAACAGTCTGACTGTCATAATATGGATTAGATTTTGCATTTTAGGGCCATAGTTATCCCCAGTGTAACATTGAAGTCAAAGAAAACACTTATGCAAAGTTATATTATACATTGATTTGACCCAGAATTGTATTTACATCAGCTAAATTACATTAGGATGCGGCTTATGACACTGTTTAGTAACTGTAATTATTCATACCTGCCATTTTTTGCCTAGACATGTTGATATCCAAAGATCCTTTCATAGATCTACTTGATCGAAAGTCTATGTTTCTGTTCAGGACAGGTTACATAGCTGTTTTGAAGCCTTTATAGTGGCACTGTTCAACACATTTCTCCAGTTTTACCTTCTGAAGTATTGTTTAAATATTTTTAAATGGGATTAATTAGTCCTGTTAAAACACAGTAAATGAATGTATGTGGAAAGTGAATAGCAGATAGCTATAGCTGATAAGTAAACAGCAGAACAGCACATACATAAGACTGCAACCCCCCTGGATTTAATGGTTATTCATTGCTCAATTAATCAGCAGAAGCACTCTCAGTTAAACTTACAGCTCACTAGTTTATTTGCTTATTTTAAGGACATCTCTGTCCCTCTCGCTCATAGCTGCACCTGTTTGCTACCTGCCCCTTCTGTCACAGCCTTTTTTCCCTATGAAATGAAAAAACATCTGTCTATCAACAAGGGAAGTAAGCAGATGAACACCGATGTCTGCAAAATCTTTGGGAAAGTGCTTTGGGATAGAGTAGCTCTATAAAAGTGGTAATTTTCCCAACAGGCAATCAAAAGGGCATTCTCCCCACAAGACAGCTGAATGATGTTCACTTCAAGACTCACATCAGGCTGCTTGAACAGCCACTGACCACTCTTCCTCAGGGCTATCCCTCTCCGCTCAATTATTCATCAAGATCTTTCATTTACATTCAATCCCCCAAATTTCTTGGGTTTTATGTCTTGACTTCTACCTAGACACCAGACACCTTCTACATCAGCTCAGTGATCAAACTACATTACCAATGTCCTTGCACTAAAAGCCAAGCTGCTCTCCTAGCCAGTACATTCCCCAGACAGAGCAACAGCTTTGGCCTGACAGTTTCCACAAAGGTACTGTTGTTGAGTGTCTGAGCGCTCCTTCAAACCAGAGAAGCTTTAAAGCTGGTGAAGGCAAGTCTAACGTGGAAGATTAAATATTTCTAAAGCATAAGCATAAGAAGTTAGATCCGCTCTAGGTGGTGATCTCATAGCTCAGCCATGTAGGCTTCTGCTCCCCTCTTAGAGATAGAAACCACCAGCAAGATGGACAATGCATGAATCCTTCTAAGAAAGAACAAGAGGAAGAAAGTGGTTTTATTTGACCAAACCATGAGAAGTCAGCAAGTCTGAGCTTTTAAGAAAGTCCCAAATTCAGAAAAAGAACTACTGTATCTAAGCCACACCTTGCCTAAAACTCTTGAAACAGAGAAAAGCATTATGGGGGTTTTGCTGCCTGTATTATACACTACAGTTTGATTCCACCATGTCTTATTTACTCCTTTACAACTCACGGATAGCACTTTCAAAAGAATCAGTGCCTGACCTTTCTGCTTTCTTGTCCCATTATTTGTAAAATAGAAACTAATACTCCAGCAGCTAAAAAGTGAGCAATTCTCCCTTTTTTCTCCAAGCTAATTGACAGAGGTCTTTAAAAATGTCAAGTGTCTGCCCAAGATAAGGTGTCCCTTTGTGACAATGAGAATCAATCCCTACCTACCTATTTAAATGTAAGAATGCAACAATTTTCAATTGTTCATTAAGAATCAAAGAGGTTTTTTCTGATGACTAATTAATCTAGGTAATAGTATGTTTATCTCTAGTTTTAATTATTTGAAATATTTTGCTGTGCTAGCTCTTTTAATTATTTTCTACTCTTAAACTAACTCATAATGAATCCTTCCGTATTTATTGAAAGTATCCCATTTTTACATCCTTCAAGCTCTCTCAGAATAGAAGCTTTTTGCAGTTATACATCAGCCATATCATTCTTTCAGCAGTACTATAAAAACCCACTGCTTTTTCTATTTTGTGTAAGCCTGCATACTTAACTACTCAATCACACAGAAATATGGAAAATAAGTGTATTATCATTATAATCATTAGAGCAAGAAAGTGAAAGGAAACAGGATTACAGAAGTGTAGACACAGTTCTGACAATTCATATATGCATATATATATATGTGTGATATAGGAACTAATCTTACAACCCTTATTCACAAAGTAATCTTACTGAAGTCTATAGGATGACACACGTTTAAAATACAGCATTAAGCCTGAAAGCCTGAAAGAAATCCACAGGTTTTTTCAGCTATGAGAACAAATTTTACCTCATAAAAAAATTATGTCCAAATGAGTAAAATAGCTCAGCAACAAGACAATCTTATAGAATAATTATAGGCACATCTGTAGTGATGACAGATAATAGAACCTGACGAGAGGCTATTAGAGACAACTTGGAATATGGCATTGAGTCTTATGATTGTTAAAGAAAATACTGTCAGATATCACAAGATTAGTCTGTATCTAAGGAGATTTACTACTGATACCATAATGACACCATCAGAGAATAGACTTTTTGAATAAAGGAGAAGCTAACTCATTAAAAAAGTTACTTAAAAGCACCTCCACCTGCTGCTAACCACAGAAAAAGAAATGAACTAGCTACCTATAGATTCAAAAAAGCTTACTGCAGTCTACAGTTTTATGCAAATGCATTAGGAACAGAGACAAAAGTGAAGAAGAACCAAACAAGTCTGAATACAGACATTGTATTTTTGAATAGACAACCATGAGTTTTTCATTAAGTAAACCCACACAATTATCTAATTTAGATGCATAGGTTTGTTCTATCTGTAACTAGCAGCTTTCTGTGGGACTTTCTCACAGGGCTGATTCTAATCCACAGATGAGGAACTGGATCAATCTGCTTTACTGTGCTCATCAGGCTATGAGCCATGCTAAAATACTGAGCAACTGGAGCATGAGGAGTGACTTCTCTGCATTCACACAGGGTGAGAGATGGACCTAGTATCTTCCAAAAGCCTGCAACAATGGTAAAGGCCATTTTTTTTGTGGTATTTGGTGTCCAAAGCAGGCCTTGAATGGGCTTATTGTAAAGTTGTTCTCCCACACACATTCATAACAAAAACATGTAATAACTGAAAAGCGAAAAATTTATTCTTCATAGTTTTGTAATTTTGCCAAGCGGTTTGTCAGTCTTATGAATTCCAAGTCTGTTGATTCCTATGTGAATTTATACTCAGTACTGAAATATAATTGTCTGGAAAATGTGAGATAGAAAGAAGTAGCCTTTATTTATATATCTTTAATATAGCTGACCAATTTTAGAGTAAAAAAGACACATGCAAAACCAATTATACCTATATTAATGATTTTATCTCCATAAACCCATATTGTCTTTATGAAGCACTGTACTGGAACATAATTTAAAAAACAAATCAAATAAGAGTTCCATTCTGATGGTGTAAAACCTTAACCAGGGAGTTGTGAAGAATGTGTGGTTCATTAAAAATGAAATAAAATTTGTAGTATGACACATATATCTGGATTTAGGAAATAATGGTAAAGAGATATATATCTACCATTATTCTGTCAAAATGCACTGAGAGTCGTGTGGGATTGATACAATTGAAACCTATTACTGAGATGAGGGGAGGAAGAACTTACCAACCTAAAAGATCTAACTCTGGATTTGAGTTTGCTTTCTTGTGTTTTTTTTGCATTTAAAAAAAAAAACAAACAGTTGAAAATGATTTATCTCCATAAAAAGCTTTGCTATGTTTGTGTAAGGTATATTTAGATTTACAAAAATAATTCAATTCAATACATTTCATCCCTTTTGCTATGCAAAAATCTTAGGCAATAGACTTAATCAAAATTATTTGGCTATTTCTCTATGGATTCTGCTTTTCCTGCAGATCACATCTTATTACAAATGCTTGATGTGCCTGCATCATACTATTAACTCGATTTTATCTTTGTTAAACACACATCTAACTTTGTATGAAGTCATCCTATTGTATTCCAGATATCTAACCTGTAAAAGCCTGACAACTTGACAACTTTTGGGAAGGCAGTCTCTGAGAAGCCTCCAAAAAGAGCCTCTCCTCTCTTGAGTCCAGTTGAGCCCATCTGGTCCATCAAGTCTAATACAATACTTTTTATAGCTACTGGCAACTAGGCAAAACCATGCACAAGTTTAATAGTACCCAACCACGCTGATTCTTCAGCTGATATAATCAAATGGAAATTTACAGCTTTGTTGACTGGGAATATTTCCTCAGCATAAATATTGAATTCTCCTGGGAAAACTGGCTGCTCATGTCTTAAATAGACACACTCTTCGCCTGGTAAAAACACCTGTCTGAATGACTGGTCCCAGAAAAAATGGTGGAGTATGGACTTATATCAAGCTGGTAGGTGGTCACAAGTGGTATTCCTCAGGGCTCAATATTAGGGTCAATTTTGTTCTGTATCTTTATCAACGATCTGGATGAGGGGACTGAGTGCACCCTGTCACTTTGCAGACGGCACCAAGATCAAAGGCAATGTTTGATCTGTTTGAAAGCAGGAAGGCTCTGCAGAAAGACCTGGACATGCTGGATTGATGGGATGAGACCAATTGTATGAGGTGAATCTTCAAGAAGGCAAAGTGCCAGATCCTGCACCTGAGTCACAACAACTCCAAGCAGTTTTACAGACTGAGGACAGAGTGACTGGAAAGCTGCCCAGTGGAAAAGGACCTGGGAGTGTTGCTCAACAGCTGGATGAACATGAGCAGTCAGTGTGCCCAGGTAGCCAAGTAGGCCAATAGCATCCTGGCCTGTATGAGCAACAGTGTGGCCAGAAGGACCAGGGCAGTGATTGTCCTCCTGCACGCAGCACTGGTGAGGCCACACCTTGAATCCTGTGTCCAGTTTTGGGCTTCTCGCTACAAGAAAGACATTGAGGTGTTGGAGCGTGTCCAGAGAAGTGCAAGAGGTTGGTGAAGGGTCTGGAGCACAGTCCCTATGAGGAGTGCTGGAGGGAGCTGGGTTTTTTTTTGGTCTGGAGGAAGAAGAAACTCAGGGGGGACCTTATCGCTCTCTACAGCTGAAACAAGGATGTAGCAAGGTGTTTCTTGGGATCAGTCTCTTCTCCCAAGAAACAAGCAGGAAGACAAGAGGAAATGGCTTCAAGTTGTGCCAGAAGAGGTTTAGATTGGACATTAGGAAAAATGTCTTCACCAAAAGGCTTGTCAAATACTGGAACAGTCGGCCCAGGAAAGTGGTGGAGTCACCATTCATGGAGGTATTTAGAAGATACGTGGATGTGATGCTTACAGACATGGATCAACTTAGCAGTGCTGCACTAACAGTTGGCCTCCAGGACCTCAGACATCTTTTCCAACCTACTGATTCGATGATTTTATGGACTGAGACTAAATTCCTATTTCTCAAGCGCTAGCAAGCAGGCAAACCACTCTACCAATGCTCAGTCAAATATAGCTCTGAGTTCAGGGAATGTTACGTTGCCGTACAGAGGAAAGAGGAGACCTGCAATCTGCCATCTCCAGGGCCAACATATGGTGGAAGAAGCACCATTCAGGAAGAATCAACTCTTGTCTCATACAGAGCAGCACAAGGAAGCTTATTTACTCATATATTGAGTCAGTAATATCTTCATAGTGTTAAAGACATAACAAAAAGCTAACAGGTCAGCAACATCTGCATGTTGGTCTAAAACCACTGTTAAGCTTACAAAAGTTAAAAAGATAGGCTCTCGGGACACATGGCAAATAAACATATAAAGCCCACTTGCCTCTTCCCCAGAACAGGAGCAGAACTCTCATAACTTCACTTTTGCTGCTCTCCTACGGAAAATGCTCCTTACACACTGATGGTTATGACTTCCTTCATAGTTCTCTCTTCTTATTTTTTTCCTTTTTTCTTTTTATTGTTACACGTGACATCTCTTACACCAAAAATAACACCACCAACAGCCATAAAAAACAATAACCCCCTGCTGGTTTTAGTTCTTCCCTCTTCAATCACTTTATCCTGTCACTCAGTCTCTGCTGGTACTTGTGTACTAATGCCTGGCCTGGCACCCCATCTGTTGTAGGAACTACATGCATGTACGTATCCTGTATGAGACCCTTACCCCTCAAATAGCCAGTTCCCACCTTGGACAGCTCACTTTGGGCCAAATCTATGAATATATGGAGTGTGATAACATACCAGAATAAATTTCGGGGCAAAAAGGTCAGAAAGAATTTTAGCCAATTGAGAACAGTATTAAAGATTTATATACTCACATCATTAAACTTCTTTGTAAGTGATATGTTGTCTTTAAAAAGGGAAAAAATGATGTCTTTACTTTATATTGGTATTCCATTGAAAGTCTGGCAGAAAACTGTGACTAAAACTCAGGTTGTGTCAAAAGACCAGAAACCAAACCAAAATAAAATCCCGGACAGACAGAGAATGAATTGCAAACGAGGAGCTTACAGATAGGGTGTAATTTTCTCTATCCATGGCATTAAAGGACAAATACAAGTATTACAAGTCACCTATATGTGAAGGGAACATGACGGATCAGTTTGGAACTTGGATTGTTAACGCTGCTCAGTTATTGTAGCAATGAGACCTTCATATACACGCGTACACCCAGAAATCCATTACCTACATAAATTCCACAATAAGAAACACAAATGTACAGGAGTTTCATGGGATAAAGGTATTAGAAACATGACTGGAAGAACTTCTTGAAAAAAGTTCGGTTCCTACAGTGATAAGAAAACACACAGGTATTTTGTCCAGAAAAGCCTACAGAACACAACAGAAGCTAAAAATGTTTCCTCAAGTGTTGTGCTAAGCTTTAGACTGTAATAAAATCACAAAATCTACAACATCTATATACAACAGAAAGATCAGGGAAGCCATGGTGACACTCAAAGAAGTACACATAGAATGAGATTACAGTTCCTCAAATTCATGGGTATGTGAGCCAGCTTTTCTCTTTATGTTATGTTCTTGCTAAAAATCTAATAACATACTGCTAAACAGAAATCTCTTTTCCATATCAGAGTTTCTGAAGTGACTAATGTAGCCTAGAGTGTGCCTTGGAATTTTCTAGGAGGAATATATTCTAAATTACACAGCATTATCATAATCCACATTGTTGACTTTTGTCTTTATTTATTTGCATAAATTAATTACCCCTTGGAGCATTTGTGTGGTTTCTGTAAATAATTTTGTAGCCTGGTAATCTGTCTCAAAAGATTTATTGTGTATATTTGTTTATGGAATGCTTAGCTGGAGCAGCACTCATATTAATGAATGCAGAAAAAAAGAAAACAAAACATGTATGCCAATAACATTTTCTTTAAAGGTTTTCTGCACAGATAGAATAGCAGTGTGGCATGGAACTACAAGTAAAAGTGAAATATGAACAAATGAATTGACATAAACAAGTACAATATATCAAGAAAATTAAATGCATGTAGTAAACGTCAGCTAAAAATCCTAAAGTTTGTAACTTAGCAGAAAAAAATCCCCAACAAATCTCCAAACCAGAAAAGTGGTGTGGGGATTTATCAATATTAGCCATCTGAGTGGCAAATTCAAACTGGCCACGCAGGTATTTGCTCCTTTCATGCAAGAACTCAGTATTTCAAACAGATAGTGGATCAGGTTGAAAAAATATTCTTTAAGAAATCAGGTATCAGTTCATAAAACTCCTGAAGACGCTTTCTTTCTGAAAAAAGTTTACAAGTAGCTTCAAATCAGTGCACCTGGCAAATAAGTCTCATTGAGAAGGTTAAGCCCTTTTAAAGTTCTTTTCCCTGACAAAGCAATCTTGCCAGGTTGGTTTGCTAAGGAATGGACATAGAGACATGTTGCAAAAGCTAATCACTTTTCCACCTAATCACAAAAATAACAGTAATTTAAGTCACCAGTTCCTGTAGGTTGGCACAGGGAGCTTGTTTTCATTTTTGATTACTGTTGCAACATCTCTGTAACAAGTATAGAGAAAAATCTTATTTAAAGCTTTCATGTAACTTAGGGTTGAGGGTTTTTTTGTTACTAAGACTTTGGTTTTGGCTTTCTTTCAAGTTGAAGTTTATGAATTTGTACATGAAACATCACCACTTAGACCTTTTTGATAAATAAATAAGTTGCAATATATATACACACTGAAATTCATTGTCTGAAAATCTCAAGTTTTAAACATATTAGCTGTTTTCTATTTCCTGATGGTTAATATTTTTAAATCACCTAGAAGTTCCATCTCCATCTGTTGTAACTATACATGTATCTTTAACTTTGTAAAATTGGTATAAATAACATGAAATCATAGAAGTAATATTTTGTATTCATTCCTCAAGGAATAAGTGGCTACCAATATGCATGACTGCAGAGAATGAAGCACCAATAGTAAAAACCAAAGTGACTAATTTTAGTGTCTTTAAATGTTGTACGTTAATTTTTTTTTCACATTTATATCTCAATCTTCTAATCTTAGTAACTAACAATGTTAATGGAATTACATAGACCAAATTTATCACTTTTGTTTTGTGCCCAGTAGTTATTTAAGTGAACTTATCAGTCCTGTCCAAATGATGAATATTTCAAGTTAAACACAATTAAAATGACCTCCACTTCGGTAATCTAAACTTCAGATCTTCTCAGTTCAGTATTTCCAAGCTGTCTCTCTGACCTGTTCGTTTGTCTGCATTGCCACCTGGAGGGCCTCTCAGCAAAGTCAGGTTGAATTCCTTGGGTGAGATTCTGTGTTAAGACTCCGGGACTTAAAGCAGCCTCTCGTGCTGCAAGAGGAGACCCCACCGTGTATTCCCACTGCCCCCCACAAGAGGCACCCCTGAAAAGTGCCAAGATAGCCTGGAAGATGTCTCGAAGCCTAACCAGGTGTATGGTAATGAATGCAAATAGGAGATAGACTTCCCTAACTGCCCCTTCCCTCCACCCTGGCTTTTACATTAGCATACATACTAATGATTATATTAGTTGTCTTAATTGTGAAAGTCTGGCTCTGGCTCAGTTAGAAACCACATAGGAGAAGCTGAGGAAACGAGAATACAGCTCCTTGAAAGCCAAAAGCAAAATGAAGAATTTAAAATTCTCCAGTCCAGTTGCACTACCTAAATTTGTGACAAATAATTAGAGAAAAAGTCAGTCAAGAACTTGGACCATTTTAAAAAAAGACAAACCAAAAATAACCCCTACTGATTAAATATAGAGCAAACGGTACCCTTAAGACGTCATATTTGGGAAGGAAAATAAGATTATGCTACTTTGAATGACTGTAAAGACCTGTCCTTTATAACAACCAGAGATAGAAAACTGGTTTTAAAATAATGCAGAGTAACTTTGTAGAAAGCGAGAGAATAATATGTGATAGCAAGAAGAAAACCTGTTTTCATTAAAGTGACATATTTGCAAGAAGCAAAACTTTTCAGAAAAAAAAATTCAACCTTTTCCCTATGTCCCCTGAAGGAACATAATATTCCAGGCTTATTTTGGTTGCAAGTCTAGCTGGTCGAGCAGATACATGCTACTCAGAGCAGATCAGTCTTCCCACAGATCCAAGTCATGGTGTATTCATGAAAGGAGCAGATGCTACCTGGCACACAGAGATGACACTGCTGCACCAGGAAAGAAAGGCTGCTTCTGCAGAAGTGGGATCAGCATGAGTCTAGAAGATAACTACAACTAGTGATTGGATTATTACTTCAACTGCAAGGAATTGTTATGAAATAGAGAGATTCAAACCTTATCCTATACACAGTGGGTGAGTGTGAGCCGAATAAAACAAGGAGGAAAATCTTGAAAAGTCAGAACAGTAGGTTTTGGCAGAAACCACCTGTTATGGGCATGAAAATAATACCCTAGGTACAGCTGCGTGTCTCAGAAGAATAGCCTAAGGAGATAGAAATGGAAGTGGAAACAGAAAAAGAGAGAGAAAAAAAAAGTCATTTTAATAAAAACAAAGCGGGACTTTCAGGAACTAAAGAAATCACACGGAATTACTGACAGACCATTATTACAGAAGTTACTTCTGCAACAGGGCAGTGTTTTGGCTGCCTTTCACAGCACCTGGACAAGAAGAACCTTCCTGTGGCAAGGTACAACAACTTCTGCTGCTCTTATTCAGAGTGGAAGACCTGAGCTCCTGAACCTCTTTTATAAAGCTAACTAGGGATGGATGCTATTACTGAGTTGCATCTCAGTGCCTGGTTTGGAGCTCTCTTGCCGTAATAGAGTGAAAGCACTGGTTGGAAGCAATTGCTGCTAAACTCCTTGTGTTTGCACTGTGTTTAAGGAAGAGAGAATTAATCTGGATGTAAATATTTGTATAAAATAGAAATGCTAATGTAAGCATACCATTTCATTATCCCAAAGCCTCACATTGATGATGGATGTGAATGAAATCCTTATAAAATATTCTGTAGACCTAAAGGCCTATGACTAGAATATGAAACATGAAGAATGAAAAATAAGAAAATCTCCATGGTCTGACAGAAAAACAGAGGACTCTGACATGGAGGTAGCCAGGGTAGACACAGCATACAATAAAGCATATAGTCTCCAAAACAGTAAGAGCTTTAGCATACTGAAACTACTAATCTGGTTTAGTATCATGTTGGATACTCCATGTATTTATTTCTTCTACAGATTTCTACACAGGAAATTAAAGTCTGTACTTACTGCATGGCTGTTACTTAACTGTAACTGTTAGGCTTCAGTTAGAGTCTCTTTCTTTAGCAAAAGAGTGCTAAAAAATATCAAATGAATAAGCTGCTTGAAACACGTCATGAAGGATTGATTCGGAAGCCAAAGATTGCTTCCTACTGATGGGAACAGCTTTCTGCAAATTAAGTGTTTCTTTTAAATAAATGCCAAATCTATGGAAAAAGGAAATTCTTTAAAAAAAAACACAGTAAAGAATATACAGTGTATATAATGGGACAGAGAAGTAGGGAAGGGACAAGCCCTCAGAGCAGCTTATGTACTAGTGACAAAAAGAAAACAATCTAGGGGAGAGCAGAAAAGAAAAAGAGTAGAGCCAGGAAGAGGAAAAGCAGAGAGTTAAGAAGTGAGTCACAGGAGATGGAGTCTGATGAACACCATATACAAACAGAAAAGAAAAAAAGGAGGAAAATTAAGGGAAGAAAAAAATTAATAATAATAGAAAAGAAAAATCAAAAAAGGAAGGGAACAAGTATGAAAAAAAATTATTTGCAATTGCTCATTCTAAAGATGTGCAACAAAAGGGAAAAAAAAATCTCCAGGTACTCCCTTCACATAGTGCATATGCCTTTCCTTTGCAACCTTTACAGGCAAAAAGGCTTGCTGGCATTTCATGAAGTCCAGGCATATGGAGTGGCTACACTGTCACCCAGTGGCAGACTCTGCCGTCATTACTGCTGATCTGCTGAAGAGGACAAGGGTTATCACAGCACTCTCTAACCTGGGTATTTCTGCAAGAGCACCAAACTGTTTGGCTGCCATTTCATAAAGCAAAATTCGTTTGACAGAAAAAGGGTTAAATTTAATATAGCTGGACAGCTGAGCAGCCGCTTTCATGATTTAAATAAAAATAAGCTGGAATCCTTGCTGTCAGCTCAATGATATATGACTTGTAATGGGATGTTTCCAACCTTTTCTTCCATATGGTTGCCTACGTTAGGTAATACACACAGCTTACAGTGCAACCAGCTTCTCAGAAAACATCTGGGTCCCATTCCTGCTCTGTTAGCTTCAGTGCTGCCTCCCACAAACACAGATGATTCATAGGACAACATCCCTTTGGTTAAGGATCAAATTAGGACATTTCATTGATAATTTTATCATGCATCCCAACTGGAGTTATGGGAAAATGGAACCAATTCAAACAAGAATTTCTCCACACATATTTCCACCCTCCTATCTGCAGTTGACAAAGTTAAGATTTCAGAAACAGATTTTAATGACTGCTTAGGAAAAAAAGAAAAGAAGAAAAAAACTAGCCTATCTCCTGGGAGGAATGCATTTCCGCTTGATTTCATCTTCTCTCTCGCCTAGTTTTAGAGTATTTCCCCCTTCAAAAATGTGTTTGCTGACAGGAAAATCATAACATTATACTTAGTTCTAGAAGCTGAAATCAAAGCCAATTATTTCTTCTATTGATAAGGGATTAGGATCTGCTTCAAGTAAATTTCTTCATGTTTAAAAAGTATAATGGAATAAAGAGAAAACGGATAATCTGCCCCGGAGCTCATGTGGTGAGTGACACAGGCTGGCTGCTTGGGGTTCTGTTAAGGAAAGATGAAGTTAGCAAATACTGGCCAGTCATTTCTTTAGCACAGGTCCCCCAAATATTAATTCAGTAGGCCTTTGATGTTACATTACTTCAGTTTTTGTGGTCATGCTTTTGAACAATAAGGACTGAGTGCCAGAATTTATGCAGCCATTCACTGATTTGCACAGTTGGTTGCCCACAGCAATTGGTGGTTTTGTGTGAATGTCTTTCAATGATCTTTTCCAACACACTTCAAAATCACCACGAGTTGCTTTGGTGTGATGCACTACCCAATTAGTACTAAAACAACAGCTGAGCTATAGCACTTTCTATCTACTCAGTTTTTCAAAATTCTTTTTTTTCCTCCCTCACAATTTTAGTGAATGACAGAAAGTGGATTAGGGACAGAATTTAATCAGTTAACCATTATTAAATAATAAGATAGTAGCTTGCAAATGCATCTCTAGTATAATTTGATATTAAAGCTTAACTCCATTAATTCAGATAAGTCAAAACAATACCCAGTGAATACCATATTAAGAACCTGTCAGAATGACTCTGTGCTTTTTTCTTTAGCACATGTATACTTTGCTATGTGCTATCATAAAATTTAAAATGCTAAAAACGAAGATCAGATTCTTGTCCACTCTATATCCCAAGGATAAAATAAGATAAACAATAAACCAGCAATATTCTCCCAGGGACAGATGCATACAAACGCACTCCTAAATCATTTTTCCAAGAATCTCACAAATACCTCAGGGTAGTGCTGGGCCACCACCATGTACATCAAGACAATCTGCTCACACCACAGATACGCTGGGTCATGATCCTGCCCATAAGGAGGCAGAGATATGCTGCTCTAGGGCAGAATGGATCTAGCTTTTCAGACTTTCTAAATCATGCCAGGCTTGTCAGTGCTGGTCCCAGAGCAGACTAGAGTCAGTGCTATCAAAGACTTACAGCTGCCCTACTCCCAGCTGCCAGTTCTGTGATGTGCTCACATCACATACAGCACACATTCTCATCCAGTGCATTACCAGGATTTACTGAAGGAAAAAATCAAGGGTCACCTTTGTTTCTGAAATTCTGTCCATATTTTTGTGCAAAGATCTGCTGGTGCTTTTATTTTACTGACACTTAGAAATTGCTAAACAGCTAAAATTTTGATTAGCTCTGCTACAAAATCAGTCTGACAAAATAGCATGTTCTGGAATAACTGAAAAAATACATAAAAGGACAGACACAAGGCTAGTTAGAAATATGTTGGTTTTACTACTAATTTACTTAAATAATTTTTCTCCCATTGAGTCATGATTTTTCTGTCAACTGAAACAGCGTGTTGACCTGTTGGCAAACAAACTCAAATTTAACAGCTTATACTCAGCAGCTCAACAAACTAATACCAAAAGTCATTGACAGGTTGAGCTGGGGATTGTTCTGCCTGGAGAAGAGAAGGCTCTGGGAAGACTTTCAGTACCTAAAAGGGGGCCTGCAAGAAAGCTGGAGAGGCCACAAAGCTTTTATAAGGCCACTTAGAGACAGGACAACGGGTAATGGCTTTCAACTGAGAGTAGGTTTAGATTAGATACAAGAAAGAAATTCTTTACTATGAGAGCGGTGAGGCACTGGAACAAGTTTTCAGTTAAGGGTTTCAACAAGAAGTGGTGGATGTCCCGTCCCTGGCAGCGTTCAAGACCAGGTTGGATGGGGCTCTGAGTAACCCAATCTAGTGGAAGGTATCCTTGCCCACAGCAGGGGGGTTGGAACTAGAGGATCTCTAGAATCCTTTCCAACCTAAACATTTCTACAATTCCATGATACATATTACACCATTTAACTCAAACAGGAATGATAGGAATGCTTTTCAGAATTAAGTTGAAGTGCAATAGAATTTTCCACATTATAAAGACTGCTGTAAATGGCAGAATTCATGGAAATCTTTAATCTTTCAGTTTTGCAGAAAGGTATTTCATGTTTTCTCTAACAGGTCATTCACTACTGGAGACAAAATATAATTTAAATCACTTTTCCTTTATGTCATATTAATCTTTACTCATTTTGGATGTATTTATCTTCTTACTAAAATGCAACACCATAGAAAAATTTAAAAAATAATACAAATCTTAATTTGAGTGTTCATTATCAAATTGTAGCACTGATATAACATCAAAATATGCATCATCTACACCAGAAGTGATTTATGTGGAATGCTATAATGCACAGAGGAATCCTGCTCAGTGAATATTTCCTTCTGTGCACTAAATGACTCAACTCCTGTGCACTTTATCTTGAGATTGAAAGCAGTGGAAGTAGGGAGCAGGGTGACCATACCACTAGTAGTGGAAACACCAAAAAAGAAAGCAATCAGCTACTAGAGTGTTGCGGTGGTTCATCCCACCTTCGGTGTGAGTGACACCGAGTGGGTGGATTTCCCCACCCAGGATTCTGCCCCTGAGGGTGGATCCAAGGGGAAATCTGTGGCATAAGGCTTACACCCCTTGAATGCCACTCACACCCCGTCTCCTCCCCTGTGCCGGAGCCTCCCTGGGCTCGGACAGGTCAGCTTGTTTTAAAATCCCCTCCAGCTATACTGTTATTGGTCAGTTTAAATTTGTTTCTCCCCTGGTATGTCTCTATTAGTTATTTGCCAAGTCTCATCATGTTTTAATTGGCTACCTTTGTTGTACCTCCCTCTCTCTGTAACCTTCCAAGCCTGTGATCAGAGAGAGATGAAGAGTCTCTCTGCTTGGCTTTCCTTCAAGCTTCTATCTCCCTGCTCCCTCAGGGCAGAGAAATAAAACTTGGACTGCAGCCACAGAGGGTCCGACTCTTTCCTCCTTCCCTTCGCTACTGCCTTTTAACAGCAATAACTTCCTTGCTGCACACGGCTTTCAGGCCAGAAGAACTGAGGCACACAAACCTCAGTAACCGTGCACCGACACCGCTGTTCCTTGCGGGCATCTAACCCCGAGCCATAGGCCAAGCCTGAGCCAGGCACGGCAGCGCGGCACTAGAGCATGTGATAATACCCTTGGATAAGGCACACATGCTCATTCCTTTGCTGCCAATGCTTAGAACTGCAAGTACTACAAAATTCCGGAGAAAGAAGGTGGCTGAACTGAGGCAAAGAGGTTTTGGTTGAGATGAAAATGAGATCACAGAAATAGTACATCTTCCTTGTTTTGTTTGTTTTGGTTTTTTTCTGGTTTTATTTTGGAGTTTTTGTTTGTTTGTTTGTTTGTTTCTTACTCATAACTAGACTTGAGAGACTTTGAAAAGGTGTAGAGGACAAAGATAGTATATGAAGATGATATATGCAAAAATACCAGCTACCTGCTGAATTCTGGAGAAGCTACACTAAACAACAATATATTTGTTGCCAAATTCTCAGCTTCCTTAAACCTGCCTCAGTGACTGAAGGGCTTAATGGCTAGCCTCTTTCAATTTCATCTCATTTGTACTTTATGAATCTGAGTAAAATAATACAAACCAAATGTTTTGGTAAGTTCTGAATTTAGAGCTTGATACCAACAGATATTGGTGTGGCATTTTTGCTGCCAAAGCTAAAAGCATAAAAGGATTAGAGACTGCATTCAACTCTAAATAGGAAAAAAAATGCCATCATCAAATTTCATGTAAGTCTCTATAAGATGTTAAAATGGGGTTAACTCTAAGCAGGTGATATACTTAGGTTTTAGTTTTCCTTTCTCACGACTGCTTCATTCCCTCATTTCATTTTGTCCTCCTCCATGCATCTGTTTGACGGTGTTATTATTAAGAATCAGCCATGACAGAAGCTCCAAAAGCAAAACAAAACTCAGAATGATATCAATATAAACAATGAAAGCAGAATTATGAATTTATCTAAGAATGCTTTACACTAGAAAGTCAAGCCAGTAAAATTGTGTGTAGACCACAGCAGCATGCATTCAGGTGACTGAATGAGTATGAAACAAAAAATATACCAATGTGATCTATTTTCTTTCCACATAGAGGGGTATCCAAGACATCATATATACAGGACTTTTCTTAAAATTTCTAAGACTATTTAACTGCAAATTATCAATACTCTAACTATGACCTAGCTTGAATGAAGATACTCTCATGCAGCAGAAAGCCTTTCCATGCAGAAAAATATGTATTTGAAGGGTATTTGAAAGACCATTTAACTCAAAGAGGAATGATAGGCATGCCTTTCTCAAAAGTACACATACATCTGCAATTCTTTAAGATTCAGCTAGATGCACATAAGCACTCACAAAACTGTAAGCAGATGACAGATTTAGAGTGTAGGAGAGTAACCAGAAGGACCAGAAAACTAGAGAAAATTCCATTTCTCTCTTGTGAAAAATAGTGTGTTCCAATGGGTGAAATCCCGAACTGACTCGTGTCCGCAGTCCTATCCTCTCCTTAATGAGACAGCTCATGAGGTAACACAGGAAGCTGCAGCTTCTGAACACTATTCTCAATATCTTGTTATTGTGTACTAAGGTAACCAATTAAAGTGAAAAAATGTAAAGAAATTCTTCTAGTAAAATGAGTTCCAGCAATTTTTCTTCATCTGCTTAACAGAAACTCCGGAGCAAGAGATTTCAGCAGGAAGAGTTACCTAATCTAAAATATTCAATCCATGCCTGAACTGATTATCAGGATATTCCCAGGTCATATCCCCACATTTCAATTTCTTGAGATAAAAATAAATTTTTTTTGAACGATTTTTTTTCTAGGACAAAGGGCTACTTAGGGTGATTTTTCTTGTTCCTAACAAAGTTCTCAGACTGAATATAGGTATTTTTCACCACTCAAGAATTTCAGAAAGAACCATAACTCACTACTAAACTTTGGACTTCCCACTCAGCCCTGAAAAGCAATTCCTGAAATGTCCAGGGCCACAGCAATACCATTCTATAAACTGATCTCACAGCTATATGTGTAGCCAGTTAAAAAACACTATAGTTCAAGACATGCTGGCCATATTCGCTTTCTCTAAGGGAAAAACTTCATTAACAGTGTGGGGGTTTTGAAGATGGCCTTGAGTCATTTATCATTAGCCTATGATTCAAGGAAATGTTCACTTATGTTTATTTTTGTTGGTGAAATACAAAAGGTTTGAAAGTCCTCTGAAAAGTCAGGCTAAAGATCAGTAATCTGTTCCATTAATTCCATCACAAAAGCCTAATTATAGAATAGGATATTGAATTTCATCACCTTCCTTTTCTCTCTACATAGGTATTTTCTTCCAGGACTCATTCAGCACGTATTATCGTAAGCAAGACCCAGAATATATGAATGATTTTTTTTTTTCCTTACCAGGCTTAATAATAATCATGATTTTTACTTTAAAGAAAAAAAAAACAACAAAAATTTTCATAGAATAACATAGAATAATAAGAGTAAACTATGTACCCAGAATCCAAGTTAATTATTCATGGAAAGAGAATATGTCCTGAAACCTAGGAGTTCATAACATTGCTGGGTGGGGGACCAGGATGGTTACAGGAGGGAACAAAGCCTGGAACGTGGGAGATAATGCACGTTCAGGGACCTGCAAGCTTTCTCGAGGGCGGATAAAGGCTTCAACAGGAAGGTCAGAAAGAAACAGTTGGCAAATAGGTGTGGAATAACATTCTTGAAGAAGACTTAAGTCAGAGATCTGGGTTTGAACTAAGGCTAGCTTGGGGAATTTTGTTAATCAAGTTAGAAGTTAGAAGCATAGTACTGCCAAGAATATGATGCTTCAGTGATAGAAAAGTGAACTTTAAGAACACATAAAGTCATGGGACTAAGCACTTCTCTGATGTCTGAGAGAACTTAAAAAAAATTGTAAGGTCTGGGCATAAAAAAACAAGCAAAAAACTTGTAAAGCTTACTTTTACTTTTCAGGTAGTTGTGGTCTAACCTTGGCAGACAAACACGTGAAGACAAATACACCTTCAGATACTCTGCCTGAGATATGCAGGTGCCATAAAGAACAGACAGAGTTTTAAAATTACCAAAAACCCCCGTTTTTGGTAAATGGAGAAGCAATCCACCTAAGCTACTTTAAGCTTAGGCCTGTCTTTCAAAGATGTAGGAGTGAAGGAAATTTTTTCCTACCCTTCAATACTTTCACCTCTTCTCTGGATCTGAGTGCCTGGTAAAGTTATTAATTTTAAAGTAAAAATTGGAGGAGAGTCTTGCATCTTCTGTATATTCAGTATGACCATTGAACCAGAGAGACAAGGAGTAGAGCTTTGTGGCTTGATCACTCAGTTTAGCCCTCAGAATTGAGTTCAATTTCTTCATAGAATGTTGAAAACGTTGATAAAAAACTGAGAGCTTCAACCAAAAGTGCTAGAATGCAAGCATCCCCAAAATGCTTGGGTAGTCTGGCCCTCTCCTTATCACTGGAGGCCCTAATTTCAAAAGCATGGGCAAAATCAAACAGCAGAAAAGCATAAACTTGGACCTTCCTTTCAAGTCCCAGACAGATTTGAGAAGGGCATTACAACTGCCACTCTTTTGCTGTTTCATGATTTAAACCAGTGATGCCACTAGGAGCTAGGCTCACTTCACTGATACACCTAAGAAATGGGCAGAGCTGATGTTGACCAGACTAGGAGAGCTGTAAATCAATTCACTTATGATGATTCTTGATGCAGTGTTTATGTTACTGTGCTCTTAACCTTGCCAAATTAGTATATCCCAGCAGAATAAGTGAGAAATAACTTGTCTGGGACTCTGTGTGCAGTCTGACCAGCAGAGCTGTATCTGAACTTGTCTGGAATGTACTTAGATGCTGAAATGCTGGTGGCTTAGGCCATCTCCCCAGCTGGCCACCTCAGAGCTTTAGGGACAACTGTTTCTGCAGCATCAAGCGTAGTGAACAACAGAAGGAAAAGGGGAGAATTTTGGTATGATGAAGAAATTGGATGTAGTTGCATGAAAGGTAGTCAGGTAGGTATCTATCCCTATTGAACTTTGAAATTATTTCTAGTGTTAGTGTGCACATGGATGAATTTGAATACCCTAAGACATCTGATAGAAGTATCTTGTGGAAAGACAGTACATTAAGTTATCCTCTTCTAAGCGAAAAACAGTCATTTAGAAAGTAGTACTGCTTATATAAATTACTCCACCATCCAAAACTTACCATATATGCATGCTCCTCTGGATAGAAGTCACATGGATTTATTTGAAACACACTTAACTAAAAACTGTCCAGGAAACAAACTCAGCAAAATGCTTAATTAAACACAAGAACATACTGAAAATAAATTTCAAGAAAATAATGAACGAACATTTCATGGAAAGAAAATACTTAAATCAACTTTGATTTGATTGAGTTTTGCATATGACTCAAAAGCTGTATGTTTTAAGAAGTCTGACTGGATGAAGAGTGACTATTAAACTTTAAATGCTATTAATTGCCCTAGGGTAATTATGAGGTAGGTAGTGTATCTTATTTTTAAATGCAAAATGTATTATAGAATGGAATAGTTTGCATTCAATATACTAATATTAAAAATAATATAAACTGTATGACTGCAGCATGGTGGAATTTGGCTCAGCATTTAAAAGAGAAACTCTTTCCATAAGACACAGTAAAGAATATCATATTTAAATAAGTTTAAGATGTTTTCAGTCTATTCCATTTTACTCAAGTTGACATTTTCTTCTCTAAAACAGCATAAAAAGAATTATATTTAAATAAGTTTAAGATGTTTTCAGTCTATTCCATTTTACTCAAGTTGACATTTTCTTCTCTAAAACAGCATAAAAAGAATTATATTTAAATAAGTTTAAGATGTTATCCAGTCCATTCTTTTTTTCCTTAAAAAAATATAATTCATCTGTCAATGAAGACAATTAAATTGTTTCTCAAAGTTCCCTTTCACAAGTATAATGAAAATACCATTCCTATATAACCTATCAAAAGAAAGGAAAAAAACCCCACACCCTAACATGACAGACAAAATTGCCTTTAAAATAAAATAAAAAGGAGGAAGCAATATGATAGCTTCACAGGTTTTGCTGACCATCAATAAATGTCAAATGAAATATACTTTTTTAATCAGCCGTTTCGAGATGCATAGCAGAATGACTCAGCAGAGTAACACCTTTACTATTTAAAAAAATACAAAGAATACCTGCCATTAGCACCCTCCTCCACTCTCCAGCCCATACAATATTTTTCTATAGCTTCTTTCTTAGTAGATAATCATGATTTGAGATAGCAGTGTATTTTGTTACTCTGCCTAGAGTGAAAATGTAATTATCATTCCCTGATTCATATCTCCTTGCAAAATTAAAAAAAAAAAACCACACAAAAATAAAAAGAAGAAAAAAAAGGACAAAAAACCTCCAAACAAACACAAAACTGATTAGGCTAAATAAGACCAAGATGAAAATTTCTGACATACCGGACGTTCTTTCTGTTTTGTCAGTCATCTTAAGTGTGATCTCTACAGTTCACGTACCTTAAGGTAATATCATGATACATTTAGACTAAAGCAATAAAGTAGCCTTTTAGAGCACAGAGGACCTTCTAAGGAGGGAGAAAAAAATAAAGAAAAGGAAAATATTGCTAAAGTTCCCTGGTTAAGTCTGGCTCCACTGAAAGCAGAATATCTGAACCTGCAGAGAACCCAGTCATCCATCACAGCTGCTAGCCCCAGCCACATGGACTCAACAGGACACTGACGTCATCTCCACCTCATTCACCACCATCTATTTTTTTAAACACCTTGAATATCCACAAATCGTCCCCAGTCACCTAATGTGCACAATGATTTTGTCATTTGCTTGCAAGGTACATTTGCTATGGAGCACTTTAACCTTCTGATGCACAACACAGTCTCAGATAACCCAAATCTGCAAAATTTCCCAAGATTTTTTTACATTTAGCATACACAGCATTTGCAATATTTCTTTCTCCTCAAACCTCTGAATTGGAGGAGAAGTTGTTCCCATAGGAAAAGGTATTTTGCAGCATCTTGTCCTAAAGTTCAGAAAAGGAAAACAAAAAATATTTCTCAAGAAGCAGAAAAACTAGGAAATCTTGAAGGAAATGCTCTTTTTAGTCAATTAAATCTAAATCCTACAAAACTGTTTGACAATATGCATGCCTTGTGTGTATATGCCTTTTACTTATTGATTTGGTCGGTGGGGGGGGACGGGACACAAACCAGCTGATTACTTCTATTTTTCACCTGGGAAATGGAGTCGAGCTAGAGGGAAATTTTAAGTCTATGATGGTTGCATGCTGCTCTAAACAGTGTTGGCAACGGTTGGGGGTTTTTTTAATGCCATGCTAATAAAGTGATTTAGGTGTTCTATCAATGCTGTTTGACTTGACAGCACCGTAATTCAGTGACTAGGGACAATCCTGTTGATTTTAGAATAAGCATGTAAAGATGCTCTTGAGACTTATGCAGGAGACTAGGTTTGAATGCATTAAAATGCAGAAATTCTCCCTACAGAAGAAATGAAAGGGGTTTCTGAGGGAAGTTAGAGTGTCTGTAGCTCGTAATTTGAGAAAGAGTATGCTTGCCCCACCTTCAGATTAAGGGACGATTTATAGACATCTTTGTAAACCTGAATGAACAAGGAAATTCAGAGGATTATATTAAAAAACTCACTGTCCCAGCAGAGGTATGGAACCTTCTGCTGCACTGCTAGAGCTCAGGTCATTTGGAAATAGTTTGATAGACTGAATGATATATTAGAAAGAAACATGGATTTATTTCATGCTCCTGCAGTGCTGAAACAGCGAATGGTTTTGTTAAGTAGGTGATTTTTCTACTTTAAAAGCCCAGTTTCATACCAAAAAAGGACCCATTTATGAACTCTGTTATACAGTCACAGACTCATTTCCTGTCTTTATATTTCCAGTTTGCTTTCAAAGTTATTCCCTTCTTCAATTTGCCTTTTAAAGGAATAAACTGCTATTGAAATTGTGGGGGCAGAAAAAAAAATCACATTTCCTCCAATGCACTTGTGAATTTCATTATATGTAAAAAGCAGTTTTTAGTTGCAGAAGCCAATATTGCTCAGAGGAAGTTGAGTGGAGGGGCAGCTGGAGGTGAATGGCTGGTCTATACTTTCTGTGACCTGTCAAGCTGGAGCACACGCATGTGTAGGCCACTGACAACGGACTGAACCTAAAAAAGGTGGAAAATTCTTCTGATGTCAAGGGAAAAGCCTTGGCGGATCAGTTGAAAACATTGCAAGAAACTGCTGAAGTCATTTGAGTTCAATTTATGTCTTGTTGTGTGCAAAGTGTGGCAAAAGTTCCCTACACACCACATCTTTAATTTCCTTCTTCTTCCCCTGAAAATGAGCATCGATAGTGATATGAGGGAAGAGGAACAAAGCAAAGGGGACTGTGTTTTTTTCCAAAGGTAGAAAAGTGTATTTAGACGTTAAATACACCCACTCCAAATAAAAAACACCCTATTAGCAGAATGCTAAACCTCAACAATATTAAACTTTCAAAACATTCCACTGGTAAAAAATTTACTTTTGAAGTATCTGACAATAAATTAACTTAGAAAGCCAAGTGATAGCATTCTACTTTTCCACTAATTCTGTCATGTTTTTTTGGCTTAATGAACAATGTGATACTTTATAGTTAGCAACATAGCCTTTTATGCCATTTAATCTGAAAGAGGAGAATTGGGGCAGCATACATTTATGGTTTTCAATTCAGTGTTTTTTAATGAACCTTTCTTTTTTTCTGGATATTTTTTTAATTACTACCACAAGACCATTTGCCAACTTTTCCATTCTCTTTCCCTATTTTGCCTTTTTTTTGTCCTGTGTGACAAAAGGTTCCCTAAAATACCTTCATAAACTCCAATTTGCAAAGGTTATATCTTATCTTGCAGATGAAATTCCATCATGTGACAATTTTTGTGGCACTGAACTGCAAAAGAAAATAAACCCCACAAAGCTAAAAGAGTAAAAATCAATCCATTTCCTCCTCTGTATCATTTTATCTCTGTGGATAGCTCTACCTGAAATGATTCTTCTGTGGTTAAGCTATCTGCAAGAACAGACTGCCCTTCTATGGCCTTCAAAGCCATTTCTGAAAAGCTTCATTACATATAACATGAAGAAGATATTCTCAAAAAATATATGTAAATAAGAACTCAGCTCTGAAAATTTTGTATTTGAGATGTGTATCTTCATAAATTAATTTAAATATTGCTTGCAGAGCAAGTACAGAAACAAGTAGATAAGAGACTTCCATTAACAATATATTTATTTTCACAATGCATTTATATTTGCAGCAGATATAGCTACACTGTGACAAACTTAATCCACACATACTGATTCAGTAAATAATATCTGTGGGATAATTGGACCGTTTCTACTTTGATTGATTACAGCTGGGTTATTAATCCTCAACTGTACATCTGCATATTATAAGAAGCTTTTTTCCACTCAGAACAAATGCTCAAGTGCTGAGAAAACTAGTGGGGTGGAACAGAGGCTACTTCTGGTAAGCAATTGGCATTTTGAAAATACTTAGGCTTCTTTTATTAATTAGGATGAAATAGTAATAAGACCTGGGAATGTCCATGGTTATGCCAACTAAACCACTTGTTTGTTGACATATACCCAGAGTCGTAGAGCTGGGCTTAGGGAACTGCTTCATAATGCCTTCAATGATGGGCAAAAGATTCTAAGTGAAAATAGGATCTGATTCCAGCCTCAGAGAAGAAGAAAATATGAGCCCTATACACAAAAGAAAATAAAAAGTGTGTATAAAAATCTTGAAAATAGGGCCAGAAATATCAGGTAATGGAGCAGCAACATGCTTTTGCAGATCTCTGACTACCAGAGTCTTGGCTTAGCTCCCAGCTTCAGAAGCTGGATCAAGCTAATCTTCGTTTTGCCAAAGCTGATGGAAGCTCTAAAAATGTAAATCTGAGCTACAGCATAAGAAGTGAAAGAATATTTCTTGCCTTATACAGTTTTTCAAAGTACATAAATTTTAAAATTAAATACCAGGACTCTGCAAGATTTGGACTATACTACAGCCAAAATAAGTTACCAAAATTAATGGAAACAGGGCAGTAAGCTTTTTTAGTATTATAATGTGATGCAAGTGTTGGAGAGAGTGATGACAAGTCTGCTGCTCCTATAGATATGTGTATTTCATAATTTGTGCTCAAAAGTTGCACAAAGTTAATCCATCTAAAGAAATCATCAACTCTTAGATTTCCACCAAACAAAATGATTTGTCTATCTACTCCAGCATTAATTATAATCTAACAAATCTCCACAATCAATTCTGATTTATATGAAAAAAATGTATTAAAAATATTAAAAACCATTATCTTTTCAAAACTAGAGACAAATGACAAGCATATGCACCCTAAATCTTGTGATTAAAAAAAAAATATTGGAAGATCTGGAGTGGAAATACAAAGTTGATGGCTTACACTTGCATGTGGCATTAAGATGCAACACCTGGGCTTAAGGAAAATGGCATTACTGGGCAGGTCTGACCCCTTTGTAACTTTCCAGGTCAAGTTAGGGAAATGCTAGGCAATAAAGGAAGTCATATACAGGTATTTGGTCAAGAAGTGTATATGTGAAGTGTGCTATACAGTGGTGATGTGAACATCATAGTTCATACACAGTATATCTGCATTGTCTTATGAAGTGACAGGTTATATAAGAACAGCTAATACTTAGCTTAAATGGTAATATCCACTGTGTCTTAAGTTGACAACCTCAATTCCAGCAAGACAGCTGTTCCTCTATGGAATACCCCTGAAACACATGAAATTACTTGCATATATTTCCCACCATATAATATACATGTGCTGCTTTATTGGGTGGTTTGAACAAAACCAGCAACTTTAAGATTGCATCCATGCAAATACTGCAAAATACTGTTTGCCTGGTACTATTCCTTTCAACTCCCTAACACCTAACCTACTACCACACCTTGCCAATGTGTTGTAATATCACTACTGTGCAGTTTGTAAAATGAAATGGGATTTTCTTTTTTTTTCCTTGGTTGACCTTTTTTCCTTCTGTTTTACCTCCTCATGAAGTTCTGTCCTGTCCCTGGACTGCAGAAAACAGACTCTTTCTAGCATGATGGAATGGTGAAACTTAACAGAAACCTAGGTATTACTGCAAGACAAACAATAATAACATAAGGTGGTGCTGTTAAGTCAGTGAACTGACTTTACCTAATTATTCTTGTTATGTGAGTCAGTAATTTTTAGACATGGGCTCAGCTGTACCATTGTTACGGGTTTTTTTCCATGAAGAACATCAGCCTCCCATGATCCTTATTTTTCTCCTTTTTCACTTTTTTTCTCTGGGAATACCCAGTTAAGGGATAAAACCCTAGCTCACTCAAAATGTAAACCAAAACTCTCAAATTGTTTGACACAGCCTTTAAAAGAGCTTAAGAAATCGAGTTCCTCATTGCCTGACTGCAAGAAGGGGACAAACCAACCTGGAGACAGAATACATGAGAATATGAGGTGGATGCTGACAAGGAAAAAATAAATGAACTCTGCTCTCAGTATATATACCAAATTTTGACTAAGAAGATGCCAAGGTGCAAGGATGTTTACCACAGTGTTTTATTTCAGATCATAATTCAAAACTAAATCTCCTGGTCATCCCCACTTCCTGAGCTTCGGTTCACATTGCAGCTCTGAAGTGTTAGAATTGGATTCCTTTGGGGTGAAACACAACTGGAAGATGCCTTCTGGCAGCTCTCCTGATGCTCTCCAGCTGCTGCTGGGCATTCAGTCTGCAGAACAGGCCCAAGTAAAACACGCTCAGTGTAGACTGAGGTCCTTGGCTCCAACCACTTTGCTCTAGAGGTCAGCTTCCATTGTGCTGTGCAACTTTCTGGTGGAGCCAGAGCTGTATCACAGACGCTCAAGAGAGAACAAGAAAGGCCCAGCAGTTTTACTGATGCCTCAAAACAAGTAAAAAGTACTGCTTTCTGGAGCAAGGGTACACAAGATCTAGGAATACCTATTGTTTTTGAAATGCAACAAAAACAAACACTTTTTTAAAAAGTAGAAGAAAGCATCTGAAACGATGAAACTTCTCAAAAAAGGTTTGTTGTGGATTTGGTTGGTTGAGGTTTTTTAGTTCCTTATTCCAACTTTTTTTGAAAAAAAAGGGCAAGCATGGAGTAAAAAGAATAAAGAACTATACACGTTCTAGGAAATGCTTATGATGTAAAACTACCTAGAAGTGGGATGTTGCAGACACTTACTGGCAAAACATTTAGTCATGAACAGGAAGATTACCAAGAGAATTTCTTCTGTGTTACCTCATTCCCATTAAAGATAAATACTTGGTGGTGAAAGCATAATTAATACCCTATTTTATTTTAGAGTCAATAAAACACAAGAATAATAAGAAATACTGATAACACTGTCTTTTTACAGCTGAAAAAATGGCAACAGAGCTTTGTTTACTTAGAGAAAAATCATCACAAAAAGCTGCAAACATTTTTAAGCAGAATAATTTAATTTAAATTCTATGATCTTGCTCAAGACTTGAAAAAGAAAGAACTAAAAAGAGCATTTATAATATTAAATCAAGTTATATAAAGAAGTATGAAATCATATGCAACAAAAAAAAATGTTCATGTCTCTATGAAAATGCAAATATAACCACTTTGAGCATTTTACAAATATTTCCTGTAAGTATTGAAGGTACCTTAAAATGCAATTTTAAAAATAGGAATTAACTTTTACATACATCACAAGTGTACTTAAATATAGTGTTCAGTTACTTTGCTGTTTGAATAATGAACATAACAAGCAGGGTAAGTTATGGGTGATTCATGCCTTGTTGTTTTGGAAGTTTACATGAAAAATGATGGCAAAACATGCAGCAGAAATCCTGAACTAGGAGTGGTGAACATCTGTGGTGTTTCCTCTCTGAGAAAAAGAAAAGTTCATATCCCACCCAGGGAGAAGAAATGACCCTGATAAAGAATGTAAGTGATCTTGTGTGACCTGTGACACAACACTAGTGCTGACCTCCGTGCCTAACCACAATGCATGTTTTTTGTTATAAGAGTGAGCAAGTGTACATTGCTAAAAAGGAATGCAAGGAGTATGAATGATGCTGAAAGTCAGAATGAATTATTGATTGTGGAAGTGAAAGTGTGTTTGTTCAGGTAGGTATGAAAGGCTAAATGGAGGAGGAAGTGGAAGAAATGCAAGAAGAAAATTAAATAAACTTACTCATAACCAAGCCATTTCTATTCTAGAAACAAATCAAAGAACATGCCATTTCCTCAACTCTCCACAGACCAACATTGTGCTTAAAAACATATTAGAACTTGTAATTATAATATTTAAAGCAATAAATAACTCTAGGATTATCCCATATGATTAAAAAAGTACCAAAATGTTAATCCAACTCTATTTGGGAATGTTATTCATCAGAATTCTGTATTATTTATATAAATCTTCAAATTAGAAATTTAGGACTCTTAACTCATCACATGGAGAGCATGATTAATCATTCTCATCCAGACATTACCCACCCCATCACCTTTTTCTTTAAAAAAAGCAAACACTCTTGTTTTCCAATAGCTGGACGTGTAAATATTTCTAATATCGGTATAAATATAACACATTGAAAAATGAGCACATGAGAGATTTTAACTGTCAGCCTTCCCATGTGGCTACACTGAAGTAAAATAAAATACAATTGGCTGCTCACTGACAATGTCTGCTATCTACAGTTCAGGAAACAGCCCACTCAACATCCAGTCCTTATAAACATATTGTCCCTGTAGGTCTTTTGTTACGTATGATCAATGCAACAGATGAAAAGCTGAAGTCAAAGTTAATCCATGCAATCTCAAAGCACAAATCAAGGCATTTCTTTTCACATTCAAGAAGAAGGATAATTTATTAAGAGAACTCTGGAAGGAAAGGAATTTATTAAAGGAATTCAATCCAGCTGAAAATCTGGCCTTCAATTATAAAAGTGACTAATAGAAAAATTAGTAAATGCAACAATAAATCTAATTCTATTGCAGCTATTTCTTCTGGAACACTCTAATTTAGTCCTGAAATATAAGCACAAAAGAGTAACACTGCCAGATCTGATGTACAAATCTTGGTAATATGTGAAGCAATTGGACAAAGAGAGCCTAACCTGTCAGCAGTCACTATGCAACACATTTTTAGCAACAGTAAGAATATGTTTGATGGAGATAGATGACTCAAAAGACAGGAAATATAACATGGAATTTTACATCTCTAGGTCCCAAGTTCAAGGGCAGGAACCACAGTACAAGGCCTACACTTTACGCACCTGCCACAAAATTGTAATCCAGATTCCACTCACTCTACACAGATGCTTAGATGCCTTAAAAATGTACATGGAAAATAAACATGTTTAAAATGATGCCCAAGAGGGTTAGGACACCAAACAGAGAACCCCTATCAGCACTCACAGAAAAATACCTTTTCTCCACAGAGAATAAGCACTTCAATTTATAGTGCAATTGAAGACTTCTGGATCGAACTGTTCATTTATAGTAGAAGTCTATCTTCAGGGTCAGGTTTTCAAGCTTGAATTTAGGCATCCAGAAAAATGGGTACCTCAAAGAGCTGAACAAGATTCCCTTTTTTAAAAAATGTAGGCAGAGAGGCAGATACTGATATCTGCATCAGCCTTTTACAACATTGCACCCCCTTCAACAATTAATTTATCATAAAGTAATTAGATGAGTTGTTCAGGATGATTACATCAATCTTCTCCTTAGTCCAAGGGAGTTCACACCCACATCCATTGTTTTGCATGCTCCAAGTGCCATACTAAAAATCTATACTGAAAAAGGGAAAACTCTTCCACTTCTGTTGAAATTATACTCAAGAATATAATAAAAGACTTAAGAACTGAGAGAAACGTCAACCAAAAAAGGCAAGCATGATTCTACAGACCACTGACTTGAGAATATATTCCACTCCATGCTTTTATTGCTTTTTATGCAACTTCAGCATGAAACTTCACATAAAAAGGACAGTCAGCAGATAAAATAATAGAAACATGGAATAGTTTGGGTTGGAAGGGACCTTAGAGATCATCTAGTTCCAACCCCACTGCCATGGGACAGGGACATCTTCCACTAGACCAGGTTGCTCCAAGTGCCATCCAACCTGACCTTGAACATTTCCAGGGATGGGAAAGTCTGCATATTTAGGTACTTCTCAGGAAGGTATAAAATGTCATGGCACTTGCAGGTTCAAGCTCCCTTCAAGATGCAGCAGCTGTTTAGTTATAGCTGTGAGACCAAAGCAGTTGAAGTCTGGATACTTTTATTGTAAGGAAGAATTTTTAATGACAATCTTAGACTTAAGGGCTTCAAACAGTCTCTCCTGAGGTTGTTAATCCTTCAGCTACCAGGTTATTCTAGCTATAAATCAGCAGTGTCTGGAGCTGCTGCCAGTTGATGAAACATTGGCAATGCATGGGATAAACATACTTGTATTTGCAAAAAATCTTCATCAGCTGGCATCTCTTCTTCCAAAACAAAGCCTAAGCACTAAAAAATGGAATAAAGGAATACTTTCATCTGGCCAAAAATGAGGCACACTGGCCAACTTAACAGTGTTTTTTAAGCCTCATTTATTTCAGTATCATCATCCAGTAGGTAGTTCAACCATAGATATGCACACACTAAAGGGAAGGTGTGTAAATACTTCTATTTTATTTGATGAATTTCCTTACAGCTTTGCTGATTAATTGAATTCTTTAACTACTATGGGTTTATACTGTATGAAAACACGGAATTATAATATATTAATGCCACCTGTTAGACATCAGAAATTCTAGTCAGTAGACTGGCTTCAGAAAAAAAAATTCAGCTTAAGGAATATACTTTAAGTCCTTATATTTTGTAAGTACCCATATTTCAGGGATTAATATTTCATCAGCAACTACAAATGAGTATTAAATTTAAATGGATGGCTGGTTTGCAAACACATTTGAACTCTCAGATGTCCAAGTGACATCAGTTCCCCCCCTCACAACACATACTCCACTTTTTCTATCCACAAATTACTAAACAAGCACAAGAACACAGGAATAAATTTTCAGAAGTTAGCATCCTGCAAATTTTTCCCCTTTTTTAAGTCACAGACATCAGAGGTAGACTACAGACTACATTGTTTTTCATAATCCCAGAGCAGGTTCTAATAAGGCACTGTATAATTTTAATAGAATCTAAAATAAAAAAAAGGTTTCATAATACCTTGGTATGCTACCTTTTCCAACAAAGAGATATTTCCTATTTTCTTACAGTAGTAGCAGTGGCCCACTTCTTACAATTAATCAGTGTTTCTCTGCTAAGGAGTATATTACTAATAACAGTGCCAGAGACTTGAAGGATTTCTTCTGATTTTATGAATTTCATAATCATCCAAACTTCAATATAAAGCAATGTGTCTTTTAACATCATATTTTACAGAGCATTAATTCTTCTGCCCTGAGGACTTGCACAGACACCTCAGCCTGATCTCCAACAATTGCAGTCAAAACTCTTGATATGTCCTGAGGTTGAATCCATTAAAGTGTAAAGGCTCTGACATTTTTGAGCATTCTCTTTATGTTACATTGACAAATGGAGGGGTTTTGTGTTTCATTGGTTAAGGAGGAGTCAGGTTTTAGTTATTTGAACCTAGGGTAGCTTCATTCATGGATCAAAAAAGACCTCTTGCGGCTTCCAAAGTCTTAATTATTTTAGAGCTACAAGGCATGATTTGGTAGAGATTTGGGTAATGGGAAACATATTCTTCTGGGATCACTTCACTTTGGGGAGCTTTCCAGCTGTGACACAGGCCCTCGAACTTAAAAGCTCTCCAAAGCACTACCTGGCCCCAGGCCCAAATTTCCCTGTAACAAAAGTTGACTCACAGAACTAGTGTAATATATGCAACCAAAAAACTGCAACATTAAAGAATTGGTAAGATTTATGATAACACTAAAAGTTGTTAAACTGTTTTTAAAAGGTCAGCTTTTCACATTTAGAAGCAGAAGAATATTCGTTTTTATATAATCACCACATATCTAATTCCACAAGCAAAAGTGACAGCTATTTTATTATCCAAGGTATCTAAGGAGGTTTGCACAGGACAGTATTAACTTATTACAATAAAGTGAAGGTTCCATTTGTTATCACTCAGAATGATAAATAACATGGCTCTTTTTACTTCAGGATTGGTTTTCTGCAAAACTACTTATATGATGATGTCTCATTTATTAGTTAATGTAAGCATAAATAAATAATAAATCCAGTGAAATGTCTGTGTGCCTGAAATTTCCCTGCACCACGTAAACAAAATGTATCACTTTCAAGGCATATTTATCAACAAAATACATGTAAGGCAGGCTACTATTAAGCCCATTAATAGTAATTTAATGTTGTATGAACAAGCAGTGGTAGATAAGAGCTGTCCCATACAGTTTAGGATCTCAATAAAGTGTGATTTTCATTCACAATTATATATATTACAAAATTTTCTACTGCCACCAGTATGAAAAATAGTGACTTGAATACTACAATAGGAACTTGAAAACTAGAAACTTTCAACAGTAAATTGAAAATTCTAAAATCTGGAATTTTATACACTCAAATTTATACCAAAGTGTACAGAAAACCTTAGGTTCCAGAACAAACCTTCAGCATGAAGTTCAGTTTGTACTCCAATATGATGGTTTCTTACATAGCTCAAACTGAAAACGTCTTCTTAACATGAGGACACTTATAAAAAAGTGAAGGAATTATGTATGCCATTAAAGAAAGCCATTAAGCTTGAGGAAATGACACATGCACAGAAATCACACACAGAAACCACTGAAATTCCCTATCATATCAAAACATCAGAAAAAGCATGCCATGAGAAAAACCCTTCCTCCGCCGAAGTGTAGGGAAAAAGTCTTTCATGTTTATGGGCTCCATTTGAAGTATGGAACCCACAAATCTCCTCCATTTGAGAAAAAAGACTGTAGATCAAGTGCCTCTATGGTCTGTCCTCTAGTCCTGACCCAGAAAATCTTGTACATCCTGTGTTCCACTCTGCAATAACAATACTTTTTAAAAAAAGTTCTGAAGGGCACTTACTATTACATCTTCAATTCTATACCGTAAGTGACTTTGAATAATATGGCTAAGCACATATGATCGCTTCCTTCTGTCCTGACCCCTCTGTTTATGTATTTATGTCTCCTCCGTACATTACAAATTCTTCACATCTCTGGGAGAGCGCTCCAATTGTCCAACTGAAGAATAACACCTTTCACTGTCACCTATATACGATAACTCTGGCCATCTGGGGTACCATATGGAATAGAGAAATGCAGAGGAGCAGAAGACAGAGGCACACTCAGTCCGGGTGAAACCTGGTCTGTCCTCAGCCAAAAAAAAAAAAAAATCTGTTTGTTTGATCGGCTCCCTGCAAAGAGCATGGTACTTTGAGACTGTGATTCACCAAAAACAACATTTAGGGAAGAGACAGGTTTGTAAGTATAGGTACAAATTGAGATGTGAGCTGTCTCTTTGTGAAAGAATAGCGTAACAGTCCAAATGACAAGTGTTCCTGGAATTAGCAGCATTAAGGAATCTTATAGGCAGCCATGGGACTCCCAGCTCCACTGACTGCGGACATGGGCAGGGAGATTTCAGATGGTCATGTGTGTGATTCACCGTGCAATCCATGTCTCACTGGGTTCATCAGTTTATGCTCTTTCCTGAGCAAAAACCGGTAGCCTGCTCTTGAACAAAAACTTTGTAGAAAAAATATAATCAAATGCCAAGACTGAGCTAATAATCCAGGTTGCAGTCATCAAGCTAAGCATCTCTGTATTTATCTAGGATGTGCATCTACAGCTTAGGTAAGTTGCTGTGGATATCTCAAAGCAGACTGTCACAATAATTAATTGGCAGTAAAACTAAAATCTCGAAGTAAAACTAAAATCTCGAACCAGTAATGTGTAGCTGTCTAATGAAGTTTTAAGTGGGTGACTATTTTTTTTTTTTTATTCAAGCATGCCTTTAGACAACTAGGAATGAAGGAATTTGGAATTTCTTTTCAGAAAGGAGATACGTTCAGAATAAATTTGAGAGTCTTTGAAAAATATGGTATAGCGCTTGAAAAAAAAAGGAAGAAAAAGCACTTCAAAATTATTTTATTTGGGGGATTATCCTTATGTAGTAGCACTGCCTGATGCATTTGCGTAGACTGAATGAAATAGACCACACTGAAGATGCAATGCATGTAAAATGATATAAAAATATTTACATCTTCAGAATGAATTTACCTGAAAAAAACCAGCCAGGTTTCTTTTTGTTCTGTTCATTTATTAAGATTTTTATGGAGGAAATACTTAGTAAAATCAAGAAGGCTGTTTATCTCAGTATCCACTTTACAACAGTGGCCGAAAGTGAATACCTAAGAAAAAATGCTAGTACAGGGCAAGCATGCAGTGTATCTTTCCAGAACACCCTCCCAGTCTCCAGTGAATTCCAAATCACAAAATTAAGGGAAAGATTTATCTGAAAGAAGATTGTGCACAATGCCTATTGCTAGAGGCAAGAGCTCTTACTCAATACATCAGCTAAATAGTCCAAATTCTAAAAATTGTATTCATTCAGTAATAGCTACTATGTTAATAAAACTGTAATTTCGGTGGTAGCACTGCTTGAAGCCTAAAATGTCTGTGGTGCATACCCCAGCCCACAGGGCATGATTTATATCTTCACTTACAGCCTCCTGAAAGGCTCACTGCCTGCAGTGGGTGACAACTGGTCTGACAATGAGCCTCATACACCACAGATGCAGTTCCTGCTAGGGCTCACAGTGACAACCAAGAGTGACTCTGAAGCTGCTTTTCACACAGGATGGACTTGCCTGTAACATGGACAAAGGGCCTGTTAAAATGGACTTGAGCCTCACCAAAACATCCATACCTCAGTGCTAGGGGTGAGATTGTGCACACACAGGTTTCCTGCAGCCTGCCACCAAGGCAGCAACAGAACTGGAAGGTCTAGCAGACCATCTGCCTCTTTTGCTCTTCACAGCCACAGATAGTTTTGAGCCCTTATTGCTTCCAATCTGTGAAGTTATCCAAAATATTATGAAATTATTGGTAATGAGATTAACAAGCTCTTCAGACTCTATTTTCCAATGTGTTGCAAAGATTTGTTTAAAGTATTTCCAAGGAATTAAGCAAGAAATACAATTCCACCAGCTAACAGTTTTTGCCCTGAATGAGACTTGGTAGAGCTGCTGGAAAGGCACTGTTCACATTAACCTGTCACAGCTTGTGCAAGAGAAGAGTACAGCCTGTGCTGCTGGGCAGCACTTCCGACCCTCCAGCAATTAACAGAGGATCATCAAAACAAGACCTCCAGGAAAGAGAGAATAGACAAACTGCCTTTTTTGGTGAGAACAGTTAAACACACATACTTGTTTAGGCAATAAGTGTTTGTAGTTAGGCAATGAGTGTTTGTATTGACTCAATTACTCCTTTCTACTAAAGGAGCGCCTGTGACTTAGCACTCAAACGTTCACAAGTTGAAGAGGGCTAGGTAGATTGTGTCAGTGTGCCCATGAATTTATTCATTAACAAGTCACTACAATGTAATACAGTAATTGAGAGAATGGGAAAAAAAAAACCACACAAACAAACAAACAAACCAACCCACTCTTAAAACTAAAAAAAAAAAAAGCAAGAGTGAGAGAGCAAGAGACCGCTGTCTCATCCATGAATAAGCTGTATTTGCCAAACCTATGCTGCCTTGATATCATGATTTAAAGATACTTCTTTCAAACTGTACAAAAAAGTCATACCATTATTTGAATCAGGCTTAGATCAGTGGCTGCAACTTCTTCACGTAGAAAAGCCTCGATTTAATACTCAGAGTTACCACCAAGATCCAGACAGGGTTTAACCTTTGGCCATGCACATCAGCATCACACCAGGACAGGACTACTGGCTTTATGTTCGCAATCTGGCAGATGTTATCAGACAACAGTACTCCCTCACCCTGAAAGACAGTTGCCTTAAAATTTCCATTGAGTTTTGTTTCAGTAGTTATACGTAGGAGACACAAGATCAGGTTCCACCCTCTGAAGGACTTCCTCACATCACAGGCATCCCCAGCAGGAATCTTACAGACCTCTTGCTTCCTGATGCTCTGCTGTGCTCTGTGACAGTTGTTCTACCCCTACTTGAAAGAGCAGCAATTAATTTATTTTACCTTATCCTCAACACCCGTTGGAATGTAATTCTGGGTGAGAAGTCTCCATAATTTAGGTATTTGAAATCAGTTTTGTATCAAGAACATGTGGACGGCAAACTACACTCTTCTGACAAAAATGTTTTTCTGTGCTATTCATCATTTGGTACAGCTCTAGCCCTAAAAAGAACACACATACAGACTCATTCACTCACAAGGGGCCCCGTCCTCCTCTGTTCTTACCCTAAGGTAAGAAAATTTTCATTTAAATCATGTTTATTAGTGGTTATCTTGGGCATATGAATGCTTCCAGTGTACCCTTTCTATACTCAAAACTGCAAATCATCTTTTACAGTTAAGTAAGTCATCACTCATCAGTTACATGTCATAGTAAAATCTATCTCTGTTTTTTCTCAGGGTAATAATTTCAGAAGCATCTAAAACAGGAAGCCGCTATGTATCTGAACAACTTGGCTCATGTTTGGTGGATCAGGTTTGGTTTTCATTTAAAGAATTTCTTTTTTAGTCTGTAATGCTACATAAATTAACATTAAAAGCTTTAAAAAAAAAAATCAATTGTAGTAAGTGATCAAAGCTGTGGTTATTTAGGTTCCCTTTTCTTACAGGACAGTTACAACCACATTAGCAATGGTTTTCATTCCTTTGTTTTCCCCCATTACAGTGGGACAGCACTGTCCAAGTCATTAGGGTGTGAATGAACTCTGCCCTAGCAGTCATGGCAGAACAGGCTAGTCTTTGCCCATTTATCATCTCAGCACCTTTTAGCCATCATGATCTACTTACTAAGGTGATGCTGCATATAGACTTTCCATTTTCTTTTTTCTCTTTCTGCTCCTGCATGAATTTCCATTTCTTACCTAGACCTAAGAACTGTAATTACCTAACTTATTTTGACGACTTTATGAGACAACTTTAGGTCTACTAACTGAAAGAATGATTAAATTTTGGGTTAGGAACTATGCTGGATTTTCAGCATAATGGTTAAAGCATACCAGTGACAACCAAGCCTAAATCATGAACTCAAACGCATAAGTGTGCTGAGATGAGACTGTCGAAGGAAAATGTTGCGGCATTATGAAAACAAATGACTACAAGAACATTATAATAAACAAACAGCAATGTGTTTGTTACAGATCTTCTAAAGTTATTGTGCTTTCACTCGTTCTGATCAGCAAGCTGAGACGTGCAATCATAAACATGTTCAAATAATAGTGACTTGAGTGAGACTTATAGAATGTAATCCTCCAGGAATTACTCACGTACATAATGCTAATAACGTATGTAAACTTTTGCAGCACCAGAAGCTCAGTTTGTACATTATGCACATCACATCATAAATTGTGTTATGCAAGCACCATTTCCAGTATTGTCACATCTTATTTTCTGTCAGCCTGTTAACATACATTTTTGTTGGTATCTAATACAGACACTACTAAAGAGAAGACAGACATTCACTTGCAATGAAGTGTAGGCCAGGGCTCCTAGGACTCTGCTGGCCTGCAATTTCCTTGGTTCAGTACGGAAAATCTGGCTGGGTTAAAAAAATTTCATTTGAACTTCAGCCTGAGAAGGTTTGGCAAAATTCCTGGTTTATAGAATTTCTGCTGCCTGCTGCTTGTCTTCCAGGTAGTGCAATGCTTCAGGATCCTAAGACTTTTGCTTTCATAATTATTTTTACAGACTTCTTGATGATGCCAACTAATTAATTCTCTTGTGATTTAGTTCTTACTGCTTATAGCATGTCATTCATGATTAAGTTCAAAATCACATGCTAATGGAGCTGCTTTGAATAATATTTGATTTAGTCTGCTCTATATATTTAACTTATAGATAATGCTAAAAATAATAATAAAAAAATTACCTGCAAATGTTTGGAACATATGAAAATCTACTGCCCCTTCTTAAGGAGACTAGAAAAATATCCACTGTGATACCAAATCTTCATAAAAGTCTGCATTTCCATTTTGAGTCAATTTTACTTGACAAGACATGACAATTCCAAGCTAAAATTAATGAAGATCATATCCAACATCTCGGCTGCTTAATAATTTGTTTTATTGAGTATGAGGTTTTCTGTGAGCAACTGGCAAAATCCATAATATGAATCGTGGTAATAATGCAAAAATATAATTATGATGACATTTTGTTTGGGGAAAAAAAAGTAAGTGCTAGCTAGCTTGTCCTTTAAACTTTTTTACTACAGTGTGATTTCTTGAGACAGAAAGTATAAAAACAGTAAGAAGGAATGACCCTCTGTATTTGGTTCTTACTTTCAGGAGTAACACAATGAGAATATCAAAACATAATTTGACAATGGAAGTCACAGTGACCATGAAATATTACCTTCAGATCCTGGAAGGGTTAGGATAGGAAGAAAGGCTAAGAAAGAAATGAAAGCAATGAATTTCACTTCAGTAATGAAATTTTCAATGAACTTGCATAATTGGTTGTAAGTTTTTAAGGAAAATCTATCTAAGGTGAAAAGGAGTTAAGGAGTGTTTATAAAAAACACAATATAAAAGAGGCAAATCCTAAAAAGAACCCCATCACACCAACACAGCAAAACAACAAAACCATCATTACGAAGAAAGAGTAATAAGTTGCCCTAAATCTTGAATTTTTCCTGATTCCAAAGACAAGATGGAATGCACAGTAAGTATTTGAAACATGCTGTAACAGAAAGTCAAATAAACTATTTATAAACAGAGATATATGTATAAAAATACCCTCACAAATACATGTGTAAAGCATAAAAACTAACATAATTGTATGAAAAACAAACTGAATAAAAATATACCCACATTAGACATGACAAGAGACAGGAAGCATGATTCAGGCTTAGTAGTTTTTTTAATTGCAAGAACAATTAAATACTGAAATATATTGCCTGGGGAATAACCATGGTTCTAAGTCTTCGCAATAGGTTAGAAATCCATCTGCCAGAAGGGCTGTTAGGAAGTGTTATTGACCCTGCCTGGGGAAGGGAGAAGGATTAGAGCCTTTTTATGTGTGATTCTTTCAGCCCTACAGTTCAGTGTCCATTGTCACTAATTCTGTCAGTTTTGTGTGGTATTCTGTGCCCTTCAGAGCACAACCCATCATCTCACTTATCGTGTTTCTATAAACCTGTGGCTCTCCATCATATTCATCTCAGTATTATTTATACCAAGGGTGAAACTGGTCTATCTCCTCAGTATCTGATAGAACTGTTGGTACATTAAGGAAAGAACTGGGCAGAGGATAAGAGAAGGACACTGTTTACTACACTCAGGGGCTGGAGAGAATTTCAAGTGGGAGGGAAAACAAAGAGGGAGTTGAGTTTCTGTGTTCTGTATAAGTGTAAAGAAAAGACAAATGCTTGTGAAATGCATTCATTGGTGTAATATCACTGCTCACAAAAGGACTGTGCACCTTGGTCACTGCGCAGTGACATCCTTTTCAAATATCTGATCAAAGGTTTTGTTAAAAGTTGGATTTGTGCTGGAATAACTATGGAATATGTGAAGGGTTTTAAAATTACTATTTTCCTGAAGAAGATGCTTCTTGAAGTTTGTAAAAAGTTGTCAATAAATAGAGAGCTTGTCCACAAGGGCCATGATCAGCCTGAAAAAACTTGAGCATATTAGCTTAGGCACTAAAGCAACATAACACTAACTATGCCATGTTATCATACAATTCCACTGAGACAACAAGCCTTCCGAATTGTTGTGCTTTATGTACCTGAAGGTTTTTCTTAGTTTTTAATACTTTTCAGAAAAAAAAAGACTTGATTGCCAGGCAATAGAATTTTAAACAGCAGCAATATTTAGCTGACGGTTTTTGGTCTGTGGGGGCCCTTACTAAAAGGCAACTAAGTAACAAAGAGCCAAAAAATCCCAATTATTTTTATAATGTTTCTTATTTTGCTTACTGTTTGCAATGAATTTCAGGTGTCCTTGAATCCTTAAGAGTGCAGCTGGCTAAAACAGCAACCCATTTCTTGATTAATGCAGACAACATAGTGCAAGGCTAGAGGGTAATCTCAAAGTTCCTTGTATATCCCTCATCTTATCTTTCATCTGCTGTGCACAGTGGTGGCCCTAGTGCATTTTAGCCAAGGAAGACAGCCAAGGCTGAAACTGCCAAGTCCCCCTGTGATAAAACTACTAAACAGCCTAAACTGTCTAGCCCTGGAGCAGCAGGGCCCTGGAAACCAGCAGAATTTCTCGTTTTGCCTCACCTTCCCTTACTCTGAACTCTCTGAGGGTTATGGATAATATCTCAAGACAATCAGCCACAAAGATTTTGGAACACAGTCACGGAATCATTACTGTCACTATTTCCTAAACCATTTGCAGCTTGACAACACTCCTACAGTATCTATAACTACACTTAAGTATGTGCAAACTCATAAAAGTTTATTTTACATGGCTGTCTTTGTTGACTTTAGGAAAAGGCCTTCATAATCTAAAAGACCCTTCCAATAACAACGTCACAGCTTCTTACTCCATAATGAAAGCTTCTTATATGTAACATATGCATTTGAAAGCTGAAGTACTTTAAATATCTATATTCACCTGTGTATCTACCATAAAATTTATTGTAAAATGCTAGTATGTGAAAAATCACATTTCTGTCTGAAAAGTAGGCTGTTTGGATGCAAATGGAAAAGGCAGTAGTAAGTTTTTATGTTTTTCTCAGTTATTTACTATTTCTCACTATTCTTTGAAAAGCTTTTCAGGTACAAATCTCATACATTCCTTACCCAAAATCAGTGATGGGAGGTACGTACAATAGTGTACAAGTGTGAGAATGTACGATAGCTAAATCTGTCCATGCTTGCAAGTTGAGCTGTGTTACTATGACAATTAGACAATAATTTCTTAAAGAAATAGGGCTTTTTTTTTTTTTTCTGAATAAGTGATTTCCAGTTTCTTTTTAAGTGTGATCACTGATTGAAAACCAGCACTTTTCATAGAATACAAATTAGTGTACTACCAGCACATATCTACTAGGAATTAACCATGCCATTCTTGACCACAAACCTATAAAATCAAAACAGCCAAGTTTCACGGAAAGCTGATATTTAGAGTTCAAATAAAAAGAACCCTGCAGTCCTCTAAATCCAGGCTGACAGATCTTTCTTAGTTGTGTCCTGTATAAAAATAATTATCAGATATTACGCAGAAGAATTCAAATGAAATTTAACATTACATCTTAAACTGTCAAAGTCATGGTTTCTATACAAAAACTTGCTTAAGCATTTGTGAACTTTTTGTTTTTACAACATGATTCTCATGAGAAGTTCAAGGCCAAAACCAAATTTTGTCATCAACTACATTTTTTTTGTTTTGTTTTCCATGCCATCTTAGCTCCAGTTGATGGTAAGCAATCTAGCAATTTTTCCTTTGTGTTCCCATGAAAACAGTGCACTATGAGCTGCATCAATGAAGCAGAGGTCCATTGTGAAACCTGGTAACAAAAACATGCACAAACTGCATAACTAGATATTTCTCATTGCTACATTGAGCTAACACATGTCCCTCAGCTGTGGATTCCCTATAACTCAATAGGTTTGTAAAGGGACTTTTTAAACGGAACAGTTTGAGAATTTGACTGGGGAGTAGGGGAGGGTAATCAATTATTTTTAAAATACTATCAATTACAATGCACCAAGTATCAATTCAGAGATTCTTCTATTTTTTTTTTAAATTAGAATACTATTCACGTTTTGCATCTGTGAAGTGTAAAGAGCATTCCCCAGTAGAAAAGTATGCTATTATGTGTTACCATTCCTGGCTGAACCATTCTCAGTTCTGTTAGTTTTTACATCCCATCACTAAACCCAAGCACATGGTCCAGTCTGTACTTCTATGCACCTGTCACCAGATTGCTTAAACATGACTAAGGGTATATTCAGAGGCTCTCAGTATTTCAATACTCTGTTTACTAGGATGCTATTAAGAAGCCAACCCAATATATAAAGGCTGAACTTAATGCCTGTCTAAATTTATTAATTATCCTGTGTTTGTTGAACATACTGCAGCTGATGGCTACAGCCCACAGCAGCGCGGCAGGACTAACAGGTGCATTTAGAATCTAGAAGTATGAATCAAAAAGGCCAAATCAAAAATGCAATAAAATTTTGCTATTTAAGAACATTACCTCTTGAACAGCTCAATACAAGAACAATACATCCATAACAATAAAAATAATGGTGTTGGATGGTGGAGTAAGCACTTGGTGGGTATTCATGAAGAAAGAAGTGATGTCTAGCAAATTACGGATTAAACAGGAGCAGTAAGAAGAAAAACCCTGAACATGAGACAAAATAGCATAGCCAAACTTGCACATAAATTACTCAATATTAGGTTACCTGGAGGAGAAAAACAGGACCGAACAGCTGGTGATTTCAGGCTCACTTCAAGCAATTTTTTTTTTTTTCATTTTTTAACAAAAGGGATCCGGATGTTTCTTTTGCAAAATGCTTAACAAATATTTAAAGTTAAGTGACTATTTTTCAAGGATTTTGCTTTCTCAATCATAATATTGGTGAAAAAAATACTTTAGTGCCAAACAATATATCAAAAAACATCAATGAATCTCTAAGTGCTGGCAAGTTGTGACCCCGCCTCTGTTACTGTATTTTTGATAGGCAAAACCAAACTCAAAATATTTCAGAAGAAAGTCTAGAGGCAAGAAAAAGGATGAATGATGATCTGGCTTATTATTATGAAGACAAATACTAATCCATTCTTTTAATGCGTTCCCTAGCATGCATTGCATATTATATTGCATACTATATTAACATTTAGAATGCTTGTGCATGTGTATTACTTTATGTGTTCAATAAATATATATGTATTTTATTTTTGTTTATATATGCATGAACACATAGATATTAATGCCATTTCTAAATTAATGTCTGAGTCCTCTTATTTTCTCCATTTATTTCTTTTAAAAAACGGACAAAAGCAGAATTTCATGACAAATAACATTCTTTCGTATTCATTTCAGTGGGGAGTAAATAGCCATGAATGACCTTCTTGTCTTTACCTTTGATTTTTTAAATCTTTCTTGGCACTTTAACAAATGGTTCACCACACTTCAACTGAAAGGGAAGAAGATGTCAGTGACTTGATGGATGCTTTTTACTATAACTATGAGTAGAAATAATACATTTAGCACCATGTAGTCTCCTTATTTTTTTAATACTGCTCCTGAATATTGAATTGGTAGAATATATTGCTAAGAATACAGATTTCAAACAGAAATAGTTAACAGTAAGGTTAAAATTTCTGAAAAGACACATAGCATTTTCCCTGAGAAGTTTATAAGGAAGCAAATCTGACAAGATTTTGTTCCTAAATCTGTATTGGAATTTGCTCTTAGTCTTGGATACAAAAATGTGTCAGAGTGTCCTGACAATGTTAGGGAATACATGTTATGCTGCAACAGTCAAATAACTTCATACCGATGACAACACGAAACAGTTATTGACAGAAGGACTATCTATAAAGAAGTGTCATTAAGCTTGTATGCACTAAACCATACTTAAAAAAATTAAGATGAGATAAGCTAATGGTTAAAAGAGATATTTTGGGAGTGGGAAAGAGGGGTTTTAATTTTTTTGTGGAAGGAACCTCTGGTAGTCAGAAGCATTTCCTTTAATTTAGATCCAAGCTTCATTTAATATTTAATCCACTGTTTTTTCCCACATCCTTTTGCAACTAGCACATGCTAATGGGAGATGACAGACAGACTTACATAAGTCACTTGGGGACAGCTCCAAAATAAACTTTGATGCCTTAAATTAGATGCCACTACAACAAACCATACTCAACAATCCCTCAGAGATGTCTATGTCATTTTTTTTTCCTTTTTGACCTGAAACCACATCCGCCATTATGTCTTTTGGCATTGATACATATGAAATTTCTCATCTTTCTACAAGGTAACTCATTAATTTCCACAAATAAAATGAATACAGGACTTCTGTGAAAGTGATATTTTACTAGAATAAAAGATTGAGCCTTCCAGTATTGTCAAACCAGTATTAGTATGCAAAGCACACAAAGAGTCCTGATAGAATGACCAAATTCACAAGTGAAAGTTGACCCATACTTCTTTGCTACAGAAGAAATGTTACATTCTCTGCTCCCTTCCCTGCTTTCCTTACCAAAAAAGTCTTCACACCTGTTCATTCTCCCTTTTTGTCCCTCGTTTAGTCAGTTCTGTCTGTGCAAGTCAAGCACAGGAAGATAAGAGAGCCAGCAAACCACCACAGTGACCCGTTAGTGACACGGAGTTGACAAAGAGAGTATGAGGCACTACTATATGTAAGTGTTCCATGAAAGTAACTCCTATGAAGTTCTTTCACATTTGCATGCTGTTCTTGGTTCATAGCATCCACTACAAGGCTGCAACACCTCCCAAATGTACTATTAAGCCATTCTAGTACAGTGACTGGCATTTTCAAAGAAGCCTCCATTTCTAGAGGTAAAAAACCCCAGCTTACCCATTTTCCTGCTATATTGCCAAAGTAAGATAGGCACACAGCTACACACATCACAGGTTTACATTCAGAAACACACCTTCTTTACCACCTTTTGCATTCTGCTGCTTGTGGAAAGGATTACCTTAGCTTGCCCTTCAGTGCTGTCCACTTTCTCCTTTCAACTCTTCTCACAAGCACTGTGACTTTATTGCAAATTTCCTGTTGAACTATAAATATTATCTTTTGGAACTTTTTGACACTTTTTTCTTTTTTTGTTTCCTTTGCTGGCTTGTTCCACAGCTCCCCACCCTTTCATATTGGTCTCCTAATTGTGTCTAGCCTTAAAAATATTTTTGGATGTAGCTCCTTTTATCCAAAAGTGTGTGGTTTTTTTTCCCCTGAATATACACTCTCCACGGACCTTCCCCCCTTTTCTGTCCTTACATCTAGGTTTAAAAAAGTTTGGTCAACTCTTCTGCTGCATTCAGTGGATGAATTCTTTTCAAATAAGCACACTGCAGGGGTATTATCATGGCAATTCTCAAATGAGAACATGCGAATTCTTTAATTCTCTTACTCTACCTTTTTCAGACTGACAACCTGTTTTGATCTTTCCAACATGGACATAAACAGTGTACTTTCAGATTACAGAAATATTTTGCAAATTCTCCCACACTAACACAATGATTTTTACTTAGGTATGTAGGATATACTAACCATAACAGTGAAAAAATCTTTACAAATAATTTTTATTTGGTAAATTAATTTGCTAACCTGGGGTTTTGAATTTCCAGTCTATAAAAATAATGGTGGCATATGGATTGAGAGATAAAATAAGTTGGGAAAAATATATTTTCTACTTTGGTCAGGAGAGGAAAAGACACAAGACCTTTGTCTCCATGGCCTCACTGTAACTTTAGTTCAATGGGATTCCAAGGAATATGGGAAGACTTATTAATCCCCCAAGGCCTGTAAACTGGCTATTTTTCCCTTTTTCAGCCTCTCTTGTAGGCAGGGTTCTTCATTTTCTACAATTCTCTCAAGAGCTGAGGCAGTGGAATTTTAGGCTTCAGTCTTAATAAAGGAATTCTTCTCCTTTGGGTATGCAGCAGTGGGAAGAGGTATAAGAAAGTTCAAATTCAAAATGAATAAAATAATTTCACATCTTTTTTGATTGTTATCTAGTTCAGGTGACTGGAAAACACTGACAGTTAATTCAATAACATGTCATCAATACAAGAATAAGTGTACTTCTGATATCAAGGTGTATACTATCTCACTAATGGATTTTAATTTAAAATGACAATTTGCTTCCACACTGCCAAAGCGTATTGGAAAGATTTATTTATACATCTAATGAACCATAACGTAGAGAAATATAAAGTAGTATATCACTCTGTGGAGCTCCTATGAGTTCCACATTCCTGTCTAATTTTTACTCTACTAAATGGTAATTGGTTCTTGTCCTTTACTTTGACAGCTTTCTGTCAGACTGCCAGGTGCAATCTGCAAAATACACAGAAAAGCTACAACATTGAGATTCATACCACTCTACATGTAAAACATTAAAGTAAAAAACTGAAAATCTGTTTGATTTATGACTGAAAATGCAAAAGTACAGGGTTTTTTTTCCCCATGGACTTATGCCTAGATTAAACTGATTTGGACACAAAAATGACAGAGGTTTTATTATGCAGATCCAAGAAAATGCAACGCTTCAAGAGGCTCAAGTTCAGTGGCTATTATTCTGTGCTAGAAGTTAGCTGTACATGTAAAATTGCAAGCACATTTCTTTACCAAAAGTAGCAAAATTCTTATTTGGCTATCTGGTTAATGCTTAGTCATTGGCTATCAAATACACAACTTTCAATACACAATTTGCCTTCCTTAGTGTGTCTAGTAGCTATAAATTATACCTCAAAGGAACTTGCAGAGTGTCTATATACTTCATCATGACATTTCACTTAAAAAACCCAACTCAGTAAGTCTACATGGCTGCATTACTTCCTCTTCAGAAAATCTGGTCTAATTTATATGATCATAATCCAACTCCCTGCTCAAATCTTCCATCAGATGGCTCCATCAGGAAGCCTGAATTTGTCTCAGTGGTGATGTAAAATTTTTCAGTCTGGAAACACTGATTTAACACCTCTGCTTGAGGCCATGATTCTGAGCATGAAAGGTCCGTGCCCCTGGGCTGTTATCTACAACTCTTTTCTGTCCTCCCAACATAAATTCAGCCATATGCTTCTCTCTGAGCAGCTAGTTTCCATTTCTAGTCTTGCACAGGCTTCATTTTAACAATGCTCTCTAATACTGTTTGAAGGATTCCCTGATGATTTCAAGGACAAACTATAATGTGTAATTGCTTTCAGGGTTTCTCCCTCTCAGCTACCACAACACATCTGCTGCATGGCCCAGGACAGGGCCCTCAGAGAGGTCGCATTAATAATGTATCTCTGGCTGAAAATCGCCTACTAACAGCACTAACAGTGACTATTAACTTGCAATTCAGCAATTCATTTAGGGTAGCCTTGTCAGTTTACTATTTCAACAAAGCCAACTTCTACAGCTGAAATCAGGATGAGGGTTTCCGTAAGCAAAGGATAACAAGCAAACCTTAAACTGCCTTTTCTCTTATGAGCTTATAACCCATAATGACAAGTCAGAGCTCACAGATAAGGGAGACAATTGTGAGGGATGCTTGTACCATGGTCTGCCTTGAGCCAGCAGCCATCTAAACAGTTTTTTTGGCCAACACTAACACACTGGTTCTTGTCTTTCAGAAGCCCTCAAATAAGCAGATCCTGACAGAGGATTTGAGGGAGTCATCAGTAAGTTAAGTTAATAATTAGTTATTAATAAGTTAAGTCAGTTCAACAAATGAGAGGAGTAACAAGATAGACACTAAGACCATCAGGCATAGGCTCAAGATTGACCTTCCCAATGAAATGGGAGGTGATGGGAGACAACTCCATGCAGTCAGGAGCGTGGAGGAGAGCGGGAATTTGCCTGGAAGATCTAAAGATTAAGACAAGAAGTTTGAACTCGCTAGGATTAGAGTTTGTGAAAGTCCAAGAAAAATGTGGGATGATCACAATTTATCTGTCAGGCATGACAGATGTAACATTATGAAGCATTTTCTTTCATTTGCGGAAAAAAAAAATAGGAATCTTTTTTGATCCAGACTGGGGACTTAGGTTTGTGGGACAAGTATGAAGGGCTCATCAAGCTAATGACAAGGACATTTTTTTTCCCTCTCACATTCTCCCTTTCATCTTCTGAAAAATAAGCCTATCAACACAGCAAGAAATTAATATGAAATAGTATAGACTTTCCAGCTGAAAATATCAGCTCAACATGTGTGATTACACCCATCCTTGTCTTAATACATTACTTTTGCAGGGGTTATTTGATTATGACCCTTCTTGGTCCATATGTGCTAAAGCTGGTTATACACAGTATACATAAGCATGGAGCAGATAAATATGCTTCATGAGGCAGGGAGGATTCCTGATAGTAAAGAGTAAAGCAGAAATGACCATATGCATTAATGAAATTCCTAATATAACGAAAAAATTATTTCCCTGGATATTACACTCCATTCATCTGAAACAACTGGGAGTTATCCAGAACTAGTCAGGGTCAGAATCTAGGTTCTACTGAGTTTAAGCACTATGCAGCCTTTAAGCTCATTTAAATTTAGTTTTTGTCTCAGCTTGGAAATAGCAGAAGCTAGGGGAACTTCACTTCCAGAGTTCTTGTCTGACTTGGCCCATTTAATCCCTTAATTGGATATTGAATTGTCTAAGTATAAAACCAGAAACTGTACATGCTTCTCAAAAAAACACATGGAAAAAAAAGTGTGTGTAGAATTGACAAAAATCAGGGGACTTAACTCTAGAAAATAATTTCAAAGTACAGAAAAGCATTCACAAACACTTTTGCTCATTTTTTTAGTAGAAAATAAAATCCAGAAACACTTACCTGTATTATTTTATGCTAACACAAATGACACAGTTGACAACATTTAATGAGTTTCCCAATATTTATTTCAAAGCAGTGTTTTACAGCTTGAAATGAATACCAGTGCTGGCAGGTGTCAAGACTTAATAGCAATTTACTTTCAGAGTAGGGATGCAAATTACACACTTGAATTCTACAAAGAAAAGAACAGCAGTAAAATATGTAGTGACAGTAGTACGAAGTCTGTAAGAAGTGTGACAGTTCAGCTTCCTGATATATGTGGTCCACCCAGCAAAACAAAACTTTTGTGACTAGCACTGACTGCAGACTGTATTTAAATTTAGCTCCAGGATTCAACATTGTGATTGCTTAAAAGCTCACTATGTTCCAGAGCCTAAATATTTTACTCTGGTTCAGCATCTCTCTACATTCTTTTTACTAAATTGAACACTGAATAGGAAATCTTCCAATCACAGCACAAGTTTGCTCACTCTCAAAATAATAAACAGAAATCATTAAAAGAGATAATTCCCTTACTTATTTTATATGAGTGTTGGGAGAAAGTTAAAGCCTCATTTAAAAGTAAAAACTAGTAGAAAAGTAAGAAGCCTGTATCATTATTAATAGTACTTTAAATATAAAAGAATAATTATTTGGGGTTTTTATTTGAAACTCAGTTATAAATATACTTGCTCTGAAAAAGTAGCAAGTCTATACAAGTTATTTGAAATTTGTAAAAATGTGCTACTAACCCTAAACAAAAAATAGAAACCACAGACATAGTAAGATTAAAATCCTACGGCAACTAGGGATGATCTAAAACTGAATTCAGACATATAAAATCTTCTTCATAGGCAGAGGGAATTTTTGGCATTTCAGACCAGTAAGGTAACCAGCCAGCGTGAAGGCTCAGGTTAGTGGAAAGGAAAATACAGACTACAATCCAGCAAAGATTTAAAACACATGCTTAACTCCATGCACTTAAATAGTCCCATTAACGTGAAGTTAAGCATGTGTGTATGTTTTTGTAGGATCATACTCAAGTGATATCCCTTTGATGAATGTTTCTTCCTGTGTTAGCAGGGAATGGTGTTTGATCAGATCAGCATGGGGTTAAGCGCCCTTTATCTTTCTGTTCTCCACTTAGAGGACCCCACTATGTTGGTGAGTGTGAGGATGAGGATGAGAGGCAACATCCAGCCTTGAAGCTATATAAATTCTGGTTATTTTAAGAGGAACCTCTAACACAACTGAAACTGGAGGTCCAATTGTAGGATTTGTATTCTGTGAGTTCCTGAGCTGCTCCAGGTTGCATAAAAATTCCTGACAAAATGTTCTAGATTTTTTTTATTAGTTGTATCTGGTGATTAACATAGAAGTAGCTCTGCTGACCTCCATATTAATCTTGTTGTGCTAAGAATACACCAATCATTTTAATTTCTTATCCATTCTCACTGCGATGAGGCCCATTTGTGTATATACTCATACAATTTTTTTTTGCAGTTTGGATTTTAATTTCAGCAGCAGTGATTGCAAAATAACTGCATAATATATCACACTGAACAACTGCAAGCCTAAGCTGAGGTCTAATTATACATGTCTGACTCGAAGTTTCTTTAGGCATGTTCACCACAGTAAGATTAGTACAGCCATCTGCATGACAAGAGCAGTGTGTCACAATAGGCAACGGAGTTTTGTGCAGGAAAAAAAAACAAACCAAGGATGCAAGGAACTGGTTTCCTTTGACAGTGTAACTTCCAGTTGCTTAAGGCCCTCTAACAGGGTAATTCTAGAGCCTCTTTGCTACCAGAGCAATCATAACTAATAAATGCATTAGAATGTGGGCATTCTTGGATTTATTTTCCACTTGGTTAAACCAACACAAAGAAAGATTCTGTTATTTGCCCAAGCAGTGACTAATTTAGCAATAGGCAGGAATGGATCCTCCAAGTTCCTATTCTCATTTTAGAAGCAGTTAAGGAGGTTGCAATTTTTCCCATTATTTATTGAAAATATACTTTGTTACACTTCTTCCAAGCAGAAGTTTATAACTGCAAATAACTAGTGCATTATGAAGTGCTCTAGATAGACACATAGCTTGACTGTATAAACCACAAAGAGGTAATCACACATGCTTCCTAAAATGAAGAAGAACTCAAAACATATGAATAATATCAGGACAGAATATAAAAGAAAATATAATAAAAGGACAAAAGGAATCCACCCTAGATCTTTTGGTCCAGAAACAAATTGAGGATTATTAATGGCTGTAAATAGTCAGTGGCTAAGTAAAACCTTGTCAAAAGTTAAACTGATCCAGGATACAAAGCTCAGAATTTGTCTGAAAAAAAAAATCTTTTTCTCAAATGCTGTTTTAATATTCCATATATTGTTTCAACAAAAAGATTTGGATATATTTAAGTAAGGAATTGCATTAAAACTAACAACTGAATCATTATGCATCACTTAAGATGTAGCATCCCTGAATTACGATTTGGGACTGCTTTGCCTATTTCTTAATTTAGAGCTAACAACCCTTCCAGTTTTTATTATCACCTTGTTATTTCCATTTTTCCTTCATGATGTTATGGTCACTAAAAAATATGTGACTAGAAACTAGTAGCCTTTCATACTTCAATCCCCTGACTTCCCCTGGGGGAGTGGATTACTGCATCATAATATTGGTATCTTTTAGTTAATGCTGTGGGCTTCATTCAACTTCAAAGCAAAGATATTAAAGGCTCGTTTTCCACTACAAGGCAGGTGTATTTTTATTAGCTCTTTCTCAAAATTGCTATGACTTCACTTGTGGATACCCTGCCAACAGCCATTATTGAAAGCTGGACTATAATTGCTACGGAACATGCAACGTCTGAAGCACTAAACCAGTGTTACTGCAATCCTCCAACGATTGACTGAAACCAAGTGTTACATCATTAAAGCTGAATTACAACACACCCATGGCGTGTTTTCCATGTGTGCTATTTTAAACAATAGTAGAGAAAAACCTGGCTATAAATTCACAGATCCCCAATTTGTTCAAAATCCATGAACAATGAAGGCTGTCTGACAGGCTCTGTTGGCTCTATTTTAGTCAGAAATGTCACGCACCATAATTAAATGTCTGTTTGGCTTTTATTTGAGATGGAAATGCTAACTTTAGTTATAAATTTAAACAACCTGTCACAAGGGGAGACTCCACATTTATACAGTTTAGGAAAGTTTAGCAATTGTAATTGCTCCAGGAAAGACAAATAAACTAATGGAAACGATTCTATTTTTTAATTGGCTTTGCATCAGAAAAAAAATAAGCTAATGGGATTATGGTATAGCTTTCATCTGGTTTGAACAGAATTCTTTGCTTTGGTAGAGAGCTGGTGCACTAGTACTTTCCAATGCTTAATTTTCATGCAGAAATTAATTGAAGACTACAGTGATCACAGCTTCTAGGCTAGGAGATGCCACTGAGAAATGGCAACAAAATACAACCAGTATTCCAGAAAAACGTTTAGTTCAATTCTGCACTGTTCACCCTGATGTTGTTCAAGTGGAAATATTTTGCCATGACCTTGGTATGCAGAGACTATTACAGTTTAAGCAAATCCTTCAATTTTTCTACTCAGCTTCAGAAATTTTACAGTGCCCAGATTCCAGTGGAAAATATTTGATCACTCATATGCTTGGATAGAAATTTGTCACCTGGAATAGAAATCAGGATAAATCTGCCAGCATCCTTATGCAGACAGACTCTGCAAATATATACTAGGCAAGATTTTTGCCAAATAACTTCTGTCTGGCCAATACCGCCTTTCAAATAATCTGTGAATGCCAGTTGCCAATAAAGATTCATTATACCACGTATAGTTAAATATTATTTTAGCTTTTGCATCTACAGTTTTAAACTTACACAGTAGCAACCCATTTGCTCTCCACATACTACCTGTCTGCAAGTTTCTGTGCAGTAGCCAATCACAATATTCACACTTCTCACTAGCACCTAAATAATATACGTCTTTTACTTAAAATAGATCAGTCAGATGTAAACATTTCCAAGTCATGTTTTTCACTCACACACGAAGTATGTACTATAGCTATTTTAAATAGCAATATCAAATGCAAAACTTCACAGTAGATGTTATAATTATCTAAGACTTTCCCCACTGCACTGCTTTTCAAGAAGCTAATAATTTCTTCTGGGTTCTATAAGCTATTTAAATGTACATCAGTGTGCACCATCTTCTACTCTTGAAAATGTATGCATATATTAAATTAATGGAAAAAAAATAGTAGTGATCACAGTGAAAAAAATCATAGTGAAACTTTAGAGCCATTCCCTCAGGCACGGTAGATCATCCAGAGTAGTCCCAAATCATGCAGAGTTAAAGCTGTTAACAAACGAAACCACTTTCACTATAAATACTTGACTATACATCTTCATTCTCTCTCTCTTAGAAAAAGCCCAACAACTCAGATTATCTCTCTTCAGGATGCTATTCACTTTTTGAAAATGGCACCAAACTTGCTGTTATGAAAATTCTCAAGCATTTGTATTGATTTGATTTTAACTTTCATTTTAACCCTGTTTTCGCCTAGTAGAACTACATAAGAACAGTCCAGTGAATAGATATTAACTTTTGATTGCTAGAAACATGTGATAGCAATACCATTTATAACAATAATAATCTTTTTTCCATAACATTTTTTTATTTAACTGATAAACCACGTTGCTTTCTCCCTTCCTTCCTTTCATTGTATTACATCGTTTCACACAACTTCATCACTATTTTTCTTCACTCCTTCCCATCACAGAGTCTTCCAGTGTCCTTATGTTTCACTAGCACTTCAGTTATTTGAAGTTCTCTCCTGAAACCTTTCTTTATTGTTGCTCACACATTACTTCAGATTTTCTATGGAATGAATTACTTCCTTCTTCTTCTTCCTTCCTTCTTCTTTTCCATATGAAGAGAGCTAATAAAGTTTTGCACAGACTAAATGGAAGCATCTACATGTTTTTGCATGCACCAGTCAAAACAGTTAATGGCAAAGATTCAGACCCTATTTAGCACCCTCATCTTTAACTCTTCCAGCTATTGTATGTCATAAACATTGTTTACTGATTTCTCAACATTACTTCAATTCATTCCTGTTCTTGTAGAAGACACTGGTGGCTGAACAATCACTGTATCACAGATGAACCCCTCTGACAATAGTAAAGTCTGTTGGCAGTGCTAGAGCACTCTACTGTCGCATGACCAGGGATCACATTTGGTCCATGTTTCCAGAAAATTTAACTTTCATGTACTCAAAAAAACAAAAAAAAAAGTCTCACCACCATGAATAAAGGGATAAATCTATTCTTGTGTATCTGAACCGTTCTCTTTAATTGAATATATTTCTATCATTTTTGCCTTTATTCAAAAATATCTATTTGCAGATTTATTTGTAGATGTGTTGATTTCTTGTATAAATAAAGCTTATTTTAAGCCATTATGACAGGCTCAGTAACATCAAGTTTTTGTGCCATCTTGTATAGCTCAGATACACCATTCTTGTGCAAGCTTTTTCCTTGTTCTGTGCTTCTCTAGATATTATTAATCTCAGCACAAATTCTATCATCTCGATGCGGATCCCACTCTTTTCTTCAAGTCTCATCCTCCTCACCCCACCATAGAAATTCCATCTGTCCCAATATCATTGTGTGTTTGAATGCTAGCTTTGGTTAAATATACTTTAAATTATTTATCTCCTCTATTTCCAAATAAATCTTACCTCCTTTTCCCATAATTCTAGATACCATCACTGTTTATGTCATCTTCAAATTCCTCCTCTCTCCATATCCACATGCACAAATTCTTTTCTAACACACCAGAGATAATTAGTCTTATTCATTCATGCATCTAGGATTCTCATCTGGGCCCTTGTCTTCTCATATCTCCAATGTAGCAATTCTCTCTGCCAAAACCTTTACACCTCACTGATGTCCACCCAGAGTGCTACTGAAATAAATGGGTCTTAGACTGTCCCTTTGGATAAGTGATTACTTTCTATGTATATTTCCATTAGCTCCCTTTTCAAAAGTAAGGTAGTTTTCAACATCTGAAGGATCTTTTCAGCACATCTCTCTTCCCTGAGCTACTTCTGGTGTCTTTCATTACGAACATACTAAATTTTCAGACAAATGCTTTGTGATTGGCCCTAATATTTATCTATTTTTATGTGCTGCCTTTCATCTCATGTTTACATTGTACATACCTGAAAACAGGACTATTCCTTTGTTGTGGGACTTGACAGTACCTTATACAAGTCTTAGAATGCCTGGATGCCAACTAGTTTGACTCCGGAGTTAATAAAGGAAATATTTATTCTTAAGTAGCACATTGCAAGCAGTGAATGTAGTGATGAAGTGCTTTGCTACTTGCAGACCAGCCTCTCATTAGTACATTAAAATCCTAATTTACTACTGTAGAGTCAATGGACAACATGAAGCTTCAGGATCTCCTTAATACAGCAAAGGTCAAAACCACACAAATGTTTTAAATTAGATTCCTAAAGCACTAAATAAACAATTGAAAAGTATTTTCGTCTTTAAGTATCTTGAATCAGAAGTAATAAAAAATTTCATATTTGGAAAGCACTTTTTAAACCACATTGGTCAGAAGAACATCTTGGAGGCATTTCTCTTAGCGTGTAATAAGACATGTAAGGTAAATATAATTGTTTGCCCTGCTGGAGAGATTTGTTTACATTGACAACTCCACAGTTTTTTTTCAATTATCTTATCAGGGATAGTAAATAAAAATATAAAAGCAAGTGACTACCAAATTTCATCAATTAACAAGGCAATTCTATTCTTCTGGTCAGCAACATACTTCAAAGTGCATATTCAACCAGAATTTTTCAATTTTTTAGCTCCCATTAAAATAAAACAATGAGGTGTTTCATGTGTTTCATAAATGGCTAAGTGTTATTTTTAAAATAAACAGTAAGAAAATGCTGGAGCTCCGTAGAGCTGGCATTACTTAAAAATTGCTGTACATGAATAGTTACATGTGCATAATTATATAATTGCACTTGATGGCAGCAATAGCACATAGAGAAGACTATTAATAGTATATAAAATCTGCAGAAATCTCATGAGGACAAATATCCTCCAGAAGTATGAAAAGGTGGCTCTTGGTACAGAATATATTTTAGTTTTACCTTTCAGTATGACAATTACCATAAAAGAAAGGATCAAAGGCAAACGGCACAGCTGGCAGTTTGAGAATAATTTAAGAGGTGTACTGGCAATAGCTTTTTGGTTTCAGTGAGATGGACTGCATTAGCTGTAATAGGGAAACGATGGTGGAGAAAAGTCATACAGCATTCTTGCCTGGCATCAGTACAACATTAGCTGAACCTGCAATTTTGACGACTTCATAAAAATTTCAAGGAAGAAAACTTACGCTAATGAATATTAACAATAGCAATGTCTCCTCTGTAATTCAGGACAGAAAATCCAACACCACATTTAGGCTTAAATCACTGGTTCAGGAACTCACAACCACTGAGGAAATAAGGTTAGCATGTGCCTGTATATCTGACCATGATTCCATGACCTTGTCACCAAATTACAAAGAGATAACCTGCCTGCAAGGACTTGTCTAAAGACTTTAGAAATCTGGGCATCTGGGCTGGAAAGATGTAAAATAAGATCATTAATAACTGCAGATAATGTCATACAAACCCAAGGTTCTTCTCTCATTTCCCACTTTCCTTGCAAAATTTGAGTTCTACAGTATTGCAGGGATGGGTTCACATAAGCAACTTCTAATCATTCAGATCCTTAACAAATGAAGTAATACCAGAGTTTGGGAGAATGTACATCCTCCCTGCTTTCCATCTTTATCCTAACACTCTCCCAGACCATTACAGGTACCCTTTGGACCAGGTGTGCCCTGCATGGAATGGGGAGGGTCTGTGTCTGCCATCCCTCTCATGACATTTTCTTTCCACTACACTTTTAACCTGTCCAAAAAATAATAATGTTGCATTTAATAATATACTTGATAGGCATCAATTTTCACATCCTTCCCCCAAAGGAGACCACACCTTGGACTAAAAGCACAGCTCCTGTCTGAGTTTTCCTTCAAACAGGTAGACATTCAGCAGAATTTTGAAGGGTATCAAACCTACCTTGTTTCTCAGCAATTGAGCTAACAGCGCGATTCCCTTTCAACAACCGTTTTCCAAAGATGATTTACACTCCAAAGACTCTGTCTGAGCCAAGAGGGAAATATTCGTCCACACATGTACAGTTCTGAAAATCAGAATCTTGGCCACCAAATCTATTATGAGTTCTCTGTAATTATTGACATATATGCCCAAACATGCTTCCGTGTAGAGTTCATTAGTATGGATTACTGCACAAAGCAAAATAAAATCATAAAAATCATGACATTTAATCTCCAAAAAGACCAAAATAAAACAGTAGAGGATGCAAAATAGTTGGGCAGATTTTATTTGGATTGTCTAGGAAAAATGGACCGGTTTTGCCTGCACGCTGCTTTCACAGCTATTATTTTTGTTACTTTTGCAATCTGATGCTTTTGATTTTTATTTGATGCTAATAAATTCTGAAAGCCAGAGAGCTTGCAAGGCCAAAAAAATAAACCTGGATCCACTAAAGAACCTGTTTTCCTCCTTCTTAACTCTCCATTAGCCAGGAGTTCACTGAAATGAGCAGATTTGATTCATTTAGTGGAATTAGCCTTTTAAAAGAGCTTGGCAGAAACTAGCAATTATTTAGAAGGTGATAAATAGTCCAGTAAGAGACTTGAAAGCATCAAGTTGTGATTGCACAAATATATGTAAAAATAGCGGCTATATAACAATATTGGTTCTATCACTATTCTTAATGACAGTACTCTAGAATTCTTTATCTGTTTCAAGTGAGCTACCCTTGAGTAATGTATGATGACAGAAAGAAAATCAGAGTGTGAAAAAGCTGACCTGAATCCAAGGCACTAATGTTCTACCAATACCCAGGACTGTGTTAAAACTAGATAGTGTTTGCTTTTTCAAATATCCAGTTTCCCTCTGTTAATGAAAAGCTTCTTACTTCCAACAGCAAGATTCTCAGATAGCCACTAAGACAAAACACTCACTTATCTCTCTGTGCTCTTAGAAGTAGAGATGGGACAACTAAAACAAAGAATTTTTTTCCTTGAAATGTGTTATTTCAAGATTAATGAACTTACAGCAAGTTGAAAATTTTGGACTTTATTTTAAACTGACAAGTTTGAGTGAGATGCTTTTGTTTCAGGCTATAATTTGTTCTGCTATTTGACTGTTCTTATTTTATAATAGCGGGGTGAAGAAAAAAACAAAGTGAAATAAAAGTGTATCAGCCCAGGTAGGATGAAACATTCTAACTACCCACCTTCAGCCTCCCACCTGTTTGTGCTTCTCTTAACATTTTGTAAAAGAAGTGATTTTCAATTTTCGTGGACCTCAAAATATTGTATAGGTTTTATTTTATTTTGATTTGGTTAGAGAACTAGAAAATAAAGTTTTCCCTAATCCTCTCCATTTTCCTTTACTACCTTTTTATTTCTCACACATACCAAAAAAAAAAAAAAAAAAAAAAAACAAAAAAAAAAACAGA